>QRFJ01004061.1:0-123221 GCA_006176705.1 Cocos nucifera | reverse complement strand
GAGAGAGATTATCATGGACACAACATAACTGACCGGCCCAATTATAAAGATTAGCTCAAGAACTACAAAATTATTTTGGGTTCCGAGAAGTTAACCCATGTTTTGGACCAAGACCCTCCCACATTACCAGCCATCCATCTATTGAACAAGAGAGCGTCTCTGAAAAAATGGATTGACGAAGATAATAAGGCTAGATATTAACATGTTGGGGCTGATGTCTGATGAGCTTCAGCGCCAACAATGAGGATATCGGGACTGCTCGCCAAATGTTGGCTCACCTACAGGAGATTGTTTGTGAACAGAGTCGCGCAGCCAAATATCAAGTCACAAAATGATTTTTAAGGCTAAGATGCGTATGGGCAGTCAGTCCAAGATCAACTATCTGACAATGATCAAGGACATGGAGAGAGCTTGAGAAGCTCGATTGAGTTGGACTTGGACCTGCAGAACGATATCATTCTGCAATCCTGACTGATGCATATGGGCAATTCATCATGAATACCACATGCATAAACTTCAGAATTCCTTAGCCGAGTTAATGAATATGCTGGTTACTGCTGAGCTTTCTATGAAAGGTTCTAAAGGCTCAGTTCTTGCTATGGAACGGACTTCTTTCAAAAGAAAGTCTTATGGAAAGAAAAAAAAGTCTGTGAAAAAGCAAAAGATGGAAGGATCAAAGAAGAAGAAGGCAGAATCGAAGAAAAAGGCCGATGGCAAAGGAAAGTGTTTCCATTGCAACAGCGACGGCCATTGGAAGCGGAACTGCCCTACTTACTTGGCCATCCTGAAGAACAAGAAGGAAGGTCCTTCTGGAGGTATGCTCGTTATTGAGTCTAACCTTACGGTTTCTTCTACATCCAGTTGGGTGCTTGACTCTGGTTCTTCATAGCCTTCCTGCAATCGAAGAACTTATAGTCACTTCTTCAGCTTTTCTTCGATCATTATCCCTTGGGAAACCTCTCTTCATCTACCAAACAGTCCCATGCTACCCATCTTCCTAGAGAATCCTATCACCCGTCATATACCCCGATCTCTCCAACCAAGATCGATCAAAAAATCATGCACCCAAACCTTCCATCCTAAAAAAAAATCCTTCCCATAAATTCTCTCAACCTCCATCTTCAATCCGCTGCTCCCAGTTGGCCAAACCACAGTAATAACAAAGATAGATCTAAGTATACCATCCATAGAATCTTGTGCATGATTTTGATTTTCTTCTTTGTAATGAATTTCTCCTTCACTCTATGCACCATCAGGCTCAGATACCAAGTGTTAGATCCTAGTATCGCTCTGATACCAAGTGTTGGCACATCACCATGGCATCACCTAGCTCTGATACCATGTTGTAGAAGCTCCTAATCTTTAGCATAGGCCTGAGGAGATCTTTGACATTCTCTAAGGATAGCAAACAACAAATCTACCAATCTAGATCTATGATGGGGTGCCTCTCTCCTTGGGCTTGAGGGAGGCACCTCTCTTGGGGTGGCAACTCTAAAGAGAAGAGAGAAGAGAGATTGAGGAAGAAAAGATCTGTATTACTTGCATCTATAAAAATCCTAATACATCCTATGCATTATACATAGCTATTAGGCTCGACCAAAAACTCTCCTAGCTAATCCAATACATGAAAACACTCACCGAGCCCATGTACATATGTCTCACATACTCTCATCTCTTGGATCTGAACCCGATCCATACATGAGTTAGTCCCCTTAAGACCTTATTGGATCAGACCCTTGGATTAAACCTAATCCAAAATCAAACAAAAAATCTCGTATGTTCTATATGCCATCCATCGAGCTGGCTCACTCAGAAGCCAAGCTGACTCGACTGCGTATCATCCAAACATCATCTTCTATCTATCGAAGATAGCTGGCTTGGCTATGCCCCGAGCTGGCTTGATCTCAGCCTGAGTTGGCTCGATTGCATATTCGAGCCAACTCACTTGTGTGTCAACCCAATCGAGCCAACTCACTTGTGTGTCAGCCCCTCATCTTGGCTGATTCTTCTCCTTGGCTTTAGTCCTTTACTCCATCTTGTATCCCAGATCTCTGGAGCACCTACCAAGCCTCTCAAGATTCTCACACCTGAACCTCGAGCCTCGTGTAGGGCTGCATGCCACCTTCACCTAGGACAACTCCTGGTCTAGTCTTAGGACTCACACCCATCCTAAACTTCTAGAGCCAACACCCTGACTCCTCCTGTGGCCTTCCAAGACTTGGGAGCATCACAAATTATAACACCCGGCTTATGTCAAAAGGTTAGTTATAAAAAAATTTAAACTTAGGTCTGACAAGTACGCATTCATAGGGTACCCAAAAGAGACTAAAGGATACTATTTCTACCATGCTGATGAACAAAAGATGTTCGTCAGTCTTAAGACAACCTTTTTGGAAAAGAAGTTTCTTGGTGAAGAAATTATTGCCTCTAAGGTTGAACTTGATGAAGTTCAATAGGTAGAAAAATCGACACCTATAGCTAAACCTAAGTCGAATTTGATTAGATTAGATCCGAAGCCTAGTGTACCTACACCATTAAGATGATCTGATAGAGTACCACATCATCCAGATAGATACAATAATTTTTTGGTCTGGGATGGTGATCCCATCGAACTCGATGAGAATAATGAGGATCTGATCACCTATATGGATGCTATGCAGTGATCCAATTCTGAGAAATGGCTTGAGGCCATGAAATCCAAAATGGAGTCCATGAAAGTCAATAATGTGTGGACATTGGTTGACCCATCCGAAGGAATTAAATCCATTGATTATAAGTGGGTCTTCAAAAGAAAAAAGGATGTAGACAGAAAGGTGGAGATCTATAAAGCCCGTTTGGTTGTCAAAGAATATCGTCAATATTATGGTATTGACTATGATGAGCCATTCTCCTTTGTGGCAATGCTTAAATTCATTCGAATAATGCTTACAATCATTGTCCATTTGAATTATGAGATCTATTAGATGGATGTGAAGATAGCTTTCCTAAATGGAGAGCTGACTGAAGAGCTGTATATGATACAACCTGAGAAATTCACATCCATAGATGAGTCCAAGGTGTACAAGCTTCAAAGATCCATTTATGGATTGAAACTGTTAGATATATGTGCCCTAGAAGCCAAAATTAGCTGACACTTGTAATACACTTCTAGGGATAAAATTATAATTTTGACTATAATCAATAAAATAAATTATTTTCTATCACATATATGTATTTAGTGTCTCTGATACATCCTTTGAGTTAATGGTAATGATAATTCATATTTTCAAGAGTTAAAAATTTAAGACATGAATAATCATTATTAACTCATAAAATGCTTCCGACCATAGGATCATCATGAGAAATGGTGATTGATCTAGAAGGTTGGTGTACAATCGCTTCTCCTTAGTAGATGAGTCTTGAGTCTACGGTGTGGAGATATCGGAGCGAGAGTACAGGTACTCGTTAGAGAATGAGGGCACTGAGCGAGACCACCTCGACTAATCATTAGGAAGTCTACCTTCTCATCAATGACTGACTCGATGCTATAGTGGGGTGTCTTCGATTCTTTGACCTGAGGTGCATCGACAGTTCACCTTGAGGGTGTTATAGTTTGACTATACCATAACTCTGTCTCCTAGCCATACGAAACTCTGAGGTGTATGTTGGCTATAGCATGTTCATTGTAGGAATTGGATTGCATCAAGATGGAATCTATCTACCTCGGTGGTAGAGGAGCAGCCCTATGATGATCATGAGAATCAAGTCCAGAAGCCCATGGCCATGGCAGAGTGAAATAATAGAAAGAGTTTCTATTTAGATTTTCACATCGGACTTGAATCAAATGATTACATCATATGAGAAAGACTAGGGTTTGACGAGTTCACCAAAATCCTAATCTGATCGAGGCTCAAGATAGAAGAACTTAATCACACAGGTAGCTGCACTAAGAGATTCGCATTCAGCTCTGATGGATTGCCATCATATACTGCTAGGTGTCATTGGTGGATTTTGAGAGCAATTAGAATGATTTAGATGATCGATCATTCTAGCTGTTCGAATTAGAAGAGTTCCGATCCATCGAAAGAAGTTTCGATGATGTCGATGATAGAGAACATGACATATCCCATTACCATACAAAACTGAACCTAACTGGATCACACAAACAAAGATTTGAATCTGGTGATCATCAATTGAACTAATCCAATTCAATTGATCTGAATTAGATTTAATTAGGTTCAAGAAAATTATGCTAGCACTCGATTGAAGCTAACGTTCTTCTTTTACTATCATAAATAGTTGTCCTTACTGAGCCAAAGGAGTTTGTGCTCGATCAGAGGCCTTCACTTAGTCTGACTGGAGCCTGTCCAGATTAGAAAAGGATTGTCTTATTTTGTAAGATAATACCTACCATTTTTGGTCACCTACCATTTCTCATCCTTTGACTTTGGTCAAAAGTTGACCTTTGATTGGTCAAATATTGACCATTGACACTTTGACTTCTGTCCATGTGTCATGCACCTATTGGAGTGCTGGTAGGGGCTTGTCCCCCTATCAAAACCTGCCAAGAAGGAGGACGCATGCCACCCTTGGCGTGCGCCCAAGAAGGAGGCGCCCAGGAGTCCCTGTTGGACAAGGACTCCATCTCCTTTTTGGATTTCGATTAGACTTCTCCTAAGAGCCAAGTTTGACTGGTCTTAGGCGCCATCTAAGGATGAATCCAAGAAACTCTATTCCCACCAATCAGATTTAGATCTGATTTTACAAAGGATTGTGATTGGTTGGGAAGAAGAGTTGGATCACGCATAGTCTATAAATAAGACCCTACGCCCAACTCAAAAGGCAATTGAATTCTCTACGCCCCAAGGCTGTTTGTCTCTCCCTCCATGCCAAGCCCATCTTCTCCCTCTCCTCTTCACACCCAAAGTAGTTTGGGATCTTAGTTGGTGCAATCCAAACGAGAGAAAGACGACAGAAAGCTAGAAGGCTGCGCTGCTGCAAAGGACAACTGCTGATCTTCGAAAGATATTTTGAAGATCCTCCAAATCAGATTCAAATCTGATTTTTGAAGCTGTGATAGAGAAGAAGAGGATTTTCATATCCAACCTGAATAGATACTGGTAGAGGCCAGGCACTTGCGTGGCTAGATCCAAAACCTTCCACTGATTATAGGATCATCAACGAATAATAGGATTATCCTACATCAAGATAAATTAAATTTGATTTAATTTATCTAGATTTTATTTTTATTATTAGAATAATATGAATCAAATTTAAAATATTTCAGATCTAACTTAGATCAAAGAAAAAAAATTTTAAAATATATCTCTTGATCCGATTAGATCTGAACGAACCTGATCAAAAAAATCAGAATTTTCCTTCAATTAGTATCAGAGCCAAGATTCTAAAGTATTTAGATCTAATTTTAAATTTATTTTAATAAAAAA
The DNA here is from genome assembly GCA_006176705.1 of Cocos nucifera. Taxonomy (NCBI): domain Eukaryota; kingdom Viridiplantae; phylum Streptophyta; class Magnoliopsida; order Arecales; family Arecaceae; genus Cocos; species Cocos nucifera. The sequence continues at coordinate 117,795 of QRFJ01004061.1, read as the reverse complement.
ATAAATAATTTTAGATATCACATGAGATATGATCAGATCTAAAATTAGAAAAAATTAAAATTAAATAATTTAGATCTAAAATTAAAAAATATGCATGACTAATTCTAAAATAGAATAGTTCTATAGAACAGTCTTGCATGTTTTTAATTTAATCTGATTAAATCATATTTTAGATCTATTTATTTACTATTTTTTGATATTATAATTATTATAATAATATCTAAAAAATAGTAAATAAAAATTATTTAATTTTAACATCATATGAGATATGATTGATGTATGTCTAGACTAGTTGTAGAATAGTTCTACATAATTGTCTAGATTAGAGTTTATTTTGATAAGATCAATTTAAATCTAATTTTTTAGATTATTATGAGATAATTTAGATCTGAAAACATGCATGATTCGATACATGAGATGTATGCAAAATATGTCATGATTAGATCTAATTTGTATATGAGATATATGATATAGATCTAAAACTGTTTTGTAGTATTACATGTTCCTGATTAAGGCATTCCTCTTAGCCGTCCGGTCATAAGAACGAAGAAGGGTTTAAAGGCCCTCTCCTTCCATCCGATGGGGTGTTCTTATGATGTGTAGGGGTGCTGCGTGTTCGTCCTTAATCAGAAACCCAAAACTTACTTTCTGCAAAACCCTAGATCCTGAAACCCTAGGATTTATTGTGCATATTTTGTTTATGAACCCTACTTAATTAAGAATTAAGATTATAAATATTAATTAGGTCTAAAATTGAGAATTTTAGATCTAAGACATATTCATAATACTGGGTTCGGGCTTGGGTAGCTCAATTAGGTCTAAGCGGTTGATCAAATCGAATCAAGAGTTGGTTAGATGGGATCAACAATGCTTAAATTGACCAGCCTAATAGGATTAAGTCTGGGTCAAGATCGAGTCACGATCAAGCAAGACCTAATTAGGCTCAGAGGTTAGAGTCTGGATTGTAGGCTAACCCAATTGGTTTCTGACTCAATAATTTGGTGTCTAAGGTAAGTTTGGCACATACGACCGACTGGTTTTTAATTGGAAGCTACTCGACCTGAATGCATTCTTGTACGAGTTAATGGCATATTCCCTTCCACCGGATCTCACTTACCTGGCCATATCTGTTGACACAGTTCTGATCTGAGGTGGTCAATAATCCGAGCTAACCCATGCCACTAGGTTAGTCATAATTGTTATGACTATGATAAGTCTAGTTTAATGAGACCTGAATCAATTCTTCCCTAAGAAAAGATTAAGTCTGAGGTCTTCCACCATTGTAGATGTGCGGGCCCTTCCCGAGGTTGATTGTTCTCGATCTGGATACAGTGGCTCAGTTGCACCAAAAAGACATGCAACCATGTCTATTAGGCATTGGATGCTATGGGCTGGAGGATGAGTTGGGCTCAATATTTTGGATACGGTGAGAGACTCAATTAGGAATCCAGTCTATGCAAATGGTGGGTCTGACTTAACTAAGGAGTGGATCAATATTTCAGATACGGTGAGATTCATGAATTAGAGACCAAGTTTGGGTGCACCATGATTAGAGAATCATTGAACAAGAGTTGTTCACTCATTGGCTAACCCATCACCAATAACTGTTAGGTGAGGTGATGAGTCAGTTGGTGAGACCGCACCACCCACTAGAAATCATTAATCGTGGAGATTTTTGCATCTCTACAGAGGGAGTGTAGGGATCCGAGAAAATAGTGGGAGCTAATTTGTTTAAAAATAAAATCTCTAAATAAATTGGTCAAGTCATAATTACAGTATCTAACTAGAATCTTTGACTCTCTACAGAAAAATATCTGCGTCCAACCCATTAGCACGTATCCTGGACACACATAGACTGACCGACCCAATTATAAAGATTGGCTCAAGAACTACAAAATTCATTTTGGGTTTCGAGAAGTTAACCCATGTATTGGACCAGGACCCTCCCACCTTACCAGCCCGTCCATCCACTGAACAGAGAGCGTCTCTGAAAAAATGGATAGACGAAGATAATAAGGCCAGATATTACATGTTGGGCTCGATGTCTGATGAGCTCCAGCGCCAACATGAAGATATCGGGACTGCTCGCCAAATGTTGGCTCACCTGCAGGAGATGTTTGGTGAACAGAGTCGCGCAGCCAAGTATCAAGTCACGAAATGACTTTTTAAGGCTAAGATGCATGATGGGCAGTCAGTCCAAGATCACTGTCTGATGATGATCAAGGACATGAAAGAGCTTGAGAAGCTCGGTGTGAAGTTAGACTTGGATCTGCAGAACGATATTATTCTGCAATCCTTGACTGATGCATATGGGCAATTCATCATGAATTACCACATGCATAAACTTCAAAATTCCTTGGCCGAATTAATGAATATGCTGGTCACCGCTGAGCTTTCTATGAAAGGTTCTAAAGGCTCAGTTCTTGCTATGGAACGGACTTCTTCCAAAAGAAAGTCTTCTGAAAAGAAAAAGAAGTCTGTGCAAAAAAGCAGAAGGTGGAAGGATCAAAGAAGAAGAAGGCAGAGCCGAAGAATGAAAGGCCGATGCAAAGGAAAGTGTTTCCATTGCAACAGCGACGGCCATTGGAAGCGGAACTGCCCTACTTACCTGGCCACCCTGAAGAACAAGAAGGAAGGTCCTTCTGGAGGTATGCTCGTTATTGAGTCTAACCTTACGGTTTCTTTCTGCATCCAGTTGGGTGCTTGACTCTGGTTCTAGTGCTCATCTGTGCACTTCCATGCAGGGTCTTGAGGATAGCAGGAGGCTGAGGGATGGAGACATGATCCTACGCATTGGTAATGGAGCAAGAGTTGCTGCAGTGGCCGTGGGAACATACCCTCTTCGATTACCATCTGGTTTAGACTTAGTTTTGAAAGACTATTATTATGTGCCTGCAGCTAGCAGAAATTTGATTTCTGTTTCATGCTTAGCACAAGAAGGCTATGTGATCACCTTCTTTAAGGACCATTGTAACATTCTTTATGAAAAAAATAAAATTGCAAATGGTTTCCTTATTAATGGTCTTTATCAGCTACATATTGATGTATCTGTTCTAACTATCGAGCAAAATGTGAATGCCAAACGACCTAGGGATAGTCCAAATGACAGATATCTATGGCACCTGAGATTAGGTCATATAGCAGAAGATAGGATCAACAAATTGGAGAAAAATGGACTATTGAGTCCATTGACTTTCGAGTCATATCCAACTTATGAATCTTGTCTTCAAGGCAAAATGACTAAACTCCCTTTTGTTGGACATGGGGAAAGGGCCACAGATCTCCTTGCCCTAGTACATACTGATGTGTGCGGCCCATTTGATGTGCCGGCTAGAGGCAATTTTGTCTACTTCATTACCTTTACCGATGATCTGTCTAGGTATGGGTATGTGTATCTTATGAGACACAAGTCTGAAGCTTTTGAAAAGTTCAAAGAATTCAGACATGAAGTAGAAAAACAAACAGGAAAACCCATTAAGGTTCTTCGATCAGATCGAGGAGGTGAATACCTTAGCCGGAAATTCCTAGACTATCTAAAGGAAAAATGGCATAGTCTCTCAATGGACTCCACCAGGAACACCTCAACTCAACGGGATTTCAGAACGGAGAAATCGGACTCTATTGGATATGGTTCGATCCATGATGAGCTTCACAGACCTCCCTGATTTTCTTTGGGGACACTCATTGTTAACTTCAATTTATCTACTGAATAGGGTTCCTCTCTAAAACCGTTCCTACCACACCGTATGAGATATGGCACGGTAAGAAACCAAGTCTGAGTCATCTCAGAATTTGGGGTTGTCCGGCTCATGTCAAAAGACAACAAGCGGACAAGTTAGAGTTTAGGTCCTTCAGAGCTCGATTCATAGGATATCCTAAAGAGTCATTAGGATACTATTTCTACATTCCAGAAGACCATAATGTGATTGTGAGTCGACATGCCATCTTTCTTGAAAAATAGTTTATTCAAGATAGCGGCATTGGAAAGCAGATCAAGCTTGATGAGAAAGTCTCACAAGAACGAGCTAAGGACCAAGTGGAACCAAATCAGGTTGAGCCAATAAGAACACTACCTCCTCCACCTCGTAGATCAGAAAGAGTTTTCCGTCCCCCTGAAAGATACTTAGGTATTATTTCAGAGGAAGAGAAAATGTTCCTCGTAGGTAATGGTGCTCATGGTGATGATCCCAAAACCTACAACGAGGCGATATCAGATATCGACTCCGAGAAATGGCTAGAGGCAATGCAGTCAGAAATTGACTCGATGCACTCAAACCAAGTCTGGACCTTGGTAGATCCACCAGAAGGTATAGTACCTATTGGGATGTAAATGGATCTTCAAGAGAAAGATTGGTGCAGATGGGAATGTGGAGACATTCAAGGCTAGATTAGTGGCAAAAGGTTATAGTCAACGCGAAGGCATTGACTATCAGGATACCTTTTCCCAGTAGCTATGCTAAAATCCATCCGCACATTGCTTGCTGTTGCAGCCTATTTCGATTATGAAATATGGCAAATGGACGTGAAAACGGCATTCCTAAATGGATATCTTGAGGAAGATATCTATATGGAACAGCCGCTAGGTTTCACATCCAGTGATACTGATCATAAGGTTTGCAAGCTGCAAAGGTCCATATATGGACTTAAGCAAGCATCTCGGAGCTGGAACACTCATTTCAATGATGTGATCAAAAAGTTTGGTTTCATCAAAAATGAAGAGGAAACCGTGTGTCTTCAAAAAGGGTCAGTGGGAGCGCTGTTGTCTTCCTCGTATTGTACGTGGATGACATCCTCCTTATTGGGAATGATATTCCCATGTTGACATCAGTCAAAGATATGGTTGTCCAAGGAATTCTCCATGAAAGACCTAGGTGAAGCATCCTTTATTCTAGGAATTAAGGTCTATAGAGATAGACCGAATAGGATGCTAGGACTTTCACAGAAGATGTACATAGAGGAAAGTACTAAAGAGGTTTAGTATGAAAAACTCTAAGAGGGGATTAATACCCTTCAGACATGGTATTCATCTTTCCAAGAAGATGTGCCCTAGCACACCTGAGGAAATAGAATGCATGAGCAAGATCCCTTATGCTTCTGCAATAGGGAGCCTCATGTATGCCATGCTATGTACACGACCTGATATAGCCCATGCTGTGAGTGTCACAAGCAGATATCAGTCAAATCCAGGTGAAGAACACTAAACTTCTATGAAATGTATCCTTAAGTACTTGAGAAGAACTAAGGATATGATGTTGGTCTTTGGTAATGGAGAACTCCAAGTCCAAGGATACACAGACTCGGATTTCATGTCCGATATAGATGATCGAAAGTCGACATCTGGAAGTCTGTTTGTATGCAATGGTGGTGCTGTCAGCTGGAAGAGTTCCAAGCAAACCGTGATAGCAGATTCCACCATGGAAGCAGAATATATCGCTGCATCAGAGGCTGCGAAGGAAGCATTCTGGTACAAGAAGTTTGCTGCAGAAATTGGAGTAATGCCATCAGATGCCATTCCTCTATACTGCGACAACAATGGCGCCATAGCCCTTGCTAAGGAGCCAAGGTCTCACCAGAAATCCAAGCACATTGAGCGGCGATACCACCTCATCCATACGATTACCTCGAGAAGGGTTACGTCGAGGTCAAGAGAGTCGACTCCACAGATAATGTGGCAGACCCACTTACAAAGCCGTTGGGCCAGCAGAAGATCGAAGCCCACCTTGAGAAGATGGGACTTAGACTTGTAGCCAATTGGCTTTAGGACAAGTGGGAGATTGTTAGATATATGTGCCCTAGAAGCCAGAATTGGCTGACACTTGTAATACACTTCTAGGGGCAAAATTTATAATTTTGACTATAATCAATAAAATGGGATTATTTTCTATCACATATGTGTATTTAGTGTCTGTGATACATCCTTTGAGTTAATGGTAATGATAATTCATATTTTCAAGAGTTGAAAATTTAAGACATGAATAATCATTATTAACTCATAAAATGCTCCCGACCATAGGATCATCACGAGGATGGTGATTGATCCGGAAGGTTGGTGTACAATCGCTTCTCTTTAGTAGATGAGTCTTGAGTCTATGGTGTGGAGACACCAGAGCGAGAGTACAGGTACTCGTTAGAGAACGAGGGCACTGAGCGTGACCACCTCGAGTAGTCATTAAGGAAGTCTACCTTCTCATCAATGACTGACTCGATGCTGTAGTAGTGTGTCTGGATTCTTTGACCTGAGATGCATCGGCAGTTCACCTTGAGGGTGTTATAGTTTGACTACACCATAACTCGGTCTCCTAGCCATACGGAACCCTGAGGTGTATGTTGGCTATAGCATGTTCATTGTAGGAACTGGATTGCATCAAGATGGAATCTATCTACCTCGGTGGTAGAGGAGCAGCCCTATGATGATCATGAGAATCAAGTCCAGAAGCCCATGGCCATGGTAGAGTGAAATAATAGAAAGAGTTTCTATTTAGATTTTCACATTGGACTTGAATCGAATGATTACATCATATGACAGAGACTAGGGTTTGACGAGTTCACCTTAACCCTAATCTGATCGGGAGCTCAAGATAGAAGAACTTAATCACATAGGTAGCTGCACCAAGAGGTTCGCATTCAGCTCTGATGGATTGCCACCATATACTGCTAGGTGTCACTGGTGGATTTTGGGAGCAATTAGAATGATTTAGATGATCGATCATTCTAGCTGTTTGAATCAGAAGAGTTCTGATCCATCGAAAGGAGTTTCGATGATGTCGATGATAGAGATCATGACATATCCCATTACCATACAGAACTGAACCTAACTGGATCACACAAACAAGGGTTTGAATCTGGTGATCATCAATTGAACTGATCCAGTTCAATTGATCTGAATGAGATTCAATTAGGTTCAAGAAAATCATGCTAGCACTCGATTGAACCTAACGTTCTTCTTTTACTATCATAAATAGTTGTCCTGACTGAGCCAAAGGAAGTTTGTGCTCGATCAGAGGCCTTCACTTGGTCTGACTGGAGCCTGTCCAGATTAGAAAAGGGTTGTCTTATTTTGTAAGACAATACCTGCCATTTTTTATCACCTGCCATTTCTCGTCCTTTGACTTTGGTCAAAAGTTGACCTTTGACTGATCAAATATTGACCATTGACACTTTGACTTCTGTCCACGTGTCATGCACCTATTGGAGAGCTGGTGGGGGCTTGTCCCCCTGCCAGAACCTAGCAAGGAGGAGGGCGCACGCCTGGCGTGCGCCCAAGCAAGAGGCGCCCAGGAGTTTCTGTTGGACAGGGACTCCATCTCCTTTTTGGATTTCGATTAGACTTCTCCTAAGAACCAAGTTTGACTGATCTTAGGCGCCATCTAAGGATGAATCCAAGGGACTCTATTCCCACTAATTAGATTTAGATCTGATTTCATAAAGGGTTGTGATTAGTTGGGAAGAAGAGGAGTTGGATCACGCATTGTTTATAAATAAGACCCTGCACCCAACTCAAAAGGCAATTGAATTCTCTATGCCCCAAGGCTGTTTGTCTCTCCCTCTTCCATGCCAAGCCCATCTTCTCCCTCTCCTCTCCACACCCAAAGTAATTTGGGATCTTAGTTGGTGCAATCCAGATGAGAGAAAGGCGATAGAAAGCTGCACTGCTGCAAAGAATAACTACTGATCTTCGAAAGGTATTTTGAAGATCCTCCAAATCAGATTCAGATCTAATTTTTGGAGATGTGATAGAGAAGAAGAGAATCTCTAGATCCAACCCGAATGGATACCGATAGAGGCCAGGCACTTGCATGGCTAGATCCAGAACCTTTCGCTGCTTACAAGATAATCAATGGATAATAAATTTTCCTACATCAAGGTAAATTAAATTTGATTTAATTTATCTAGATTTTATTTTTATTATTAGAATAATAAGAATTAGATCTAAAATATTTCAGATCTAACTCAGATCAAAGAGAAAAATTTTTGAAATATATCTCTTGATCCGATCAGATCTGAACGAACCTGATCCAAAAAATCAGAATTTTCCTTCAGAAACAAGCATCTCAAAGTTAGAACATGCATTTTGATAAAGTGATCAAAACATATGGCTTCATTAAGAATAGAGAAGAGCCTTGCATTTACAAATGGACAAATGGTCCAGCAGTGGTATTCCTTATCTTATATGTGGATGATATTCTCTTAATTAAAAATGGCATCCCCGCAGTATAGGAAATAAAAAGTTTGGTTATCATCATAGTTCTCCATAAAGAACTTGAATGATGCATCCTACATCCTAAGGATGAAGATCTATAGGGATAGATCTAAAAGGATGCTTGGGTTATCCCAGTCCAGTGAAGAAAAAATCCTATTTTCTAGCATAGGATCGTTCAGATCTAATTGAATTTGAAGAAATATTTTAAAAAAAAAATTTTAAAAATTCTAATCAGATTTGAGATATCTTAGATCTGATCCTAAAGATCTAATATTAAAATAAAATTAAATTAAATCTAATTTAATTTTATACCTTATTTTGGGTAATCAAATTATCCTGATGATGATCCTGACGCTCCTGAGGTTCTAGATCGAACCACACACGTGCCTGACCTCTACCATAGTCCACTCAGGTAGGATTTGAATGTCTTCTCCTTCTAAATCAATACTCCAAAATTTAGATCTTGATCTAATCTTGAAGTTCTTCAAAACTCTTTTTGAAGAAGCTATAGTCTTCTCTTTCAACAGTGTTGCCTTCTTCCTGATCTGGATGCCAATACTCTTTGGACTTCTCTTGAACTTGTGCCCAACTCCTTGGGCATGGAGAGGGGAGAGAGAGGATCAAAAAAAGGCATAGAAGAGAGAAGGGCAATCTTGCAGCTTGGTGAAAAGAAGAAGTACTAAAACCCTAGAATCAGATAAGATTTAAATAGATCCTACTGCGCTATACAGTGCCACATCATCCTGACCAATTAGAGGCCTTCATTCAATCAAATCTAAATCTGATTGGTGGGATGATATCATCTGATCTAATCAGATGAGAGTCCCTCAAAAAGATCACATAGGTGGCGCCAACACTGGATAAACCCAAACTATTTAGCACCCTAGTATTTGATCATATCAAAATATCCTGAAGTCCCATCTACATGGGACTCCCGCCTTATCCATATGGGGCACATGCCTAGGGTGGTGTGCACCCTCTCTTTTTTTCCTTTAGTAGGGGGACAAGAGCCCCAGGTGCTCTCCAATAAGTGCATGACACATGGCCCTTTGTCCAAGTGTCTAGAGTCAACTGTTGACCCTTGTCCAAAAATAGAAATTGATAGATGACAGGAGTTGATAAGTGTTATCTAAAATCCATCTAATGAATTAGGACAATTCTTTTTTAACCTGGACAGCTCCAATCAGAATAAGATAAGGTTCTTGAGTGAGTCCAAATAAATTTAGCTCAATCGAAATGAACCAAAATGATTACAAAAGGAGAATGTTAGGCTCAATCGTGTGCTAGCATGATTTTCTTGAACCTAATTAGATCTTATCCAAATCAACTGAACTTAGGTTAGCCCAATTGATAACATTCAGACCTAAACTCTTATTTATGTGATCTAGTTAGGTTCAATTCCGTATGGTAATGAGATATGTCATGATCTCTATCATCGACATCATTGAAATATCTTTCGATCGATCAGAATTTTTTTTATTCATACAATTAGAATGATTGATCATCTAAATTATTCTAACTGCTCCCAAAATCCATGAGTGACATCTAGCAGTATATGGTGGCAATCCATCAAAATCGAAAGTGAACCTCACTGTGCAGATACCTATGTGGTTGGGTTCTTCTATCTTAAGCTCCGATTAGATTAGGATTAAGATGAACTCATCAAACCCAACATCCATTGAATGGATATTAGAAATATATCCCAAAACCAATCGTCAGCTTGTTAACGATTGAGCTATATTATAATTATAATTAATTTATTAATTAATAAAATATATTTTTGATATTTTTATCATAAGTTTTCATGTTCTAACGAACTCCATTATTGTGATGAAGTCCTTAGGACTATTTAGGTTCGATAAAGAAAGAATTTATCAATTAGTCCTTAAAACTATTCACGACCAAATGATAGACAGTTAGTAAGGATGACAGCATCTATCGAGTGTAGATGATTGTATGCCATATAGATTGGTTGTCCTCTTAACCAAGGAGTGTGGAGACACTGATATGACATACAGGTAAGATGTAGGGATACATCATCACTGAACATGACCAACTCTAGAGTATTCTACTATTGAAAATATCTCTGATGGAATATAGGTATAAGTGTCTCTTAGACTTGAGATCACCTCAGTGACTTGCAAGCAACTCACTGTGCTTTGGTACCAGACTAACTAAATTTTTAATTCAGTAAATGAAGGCTTCTGGGCATAGTCAGGTACTTGCAAAGTCAATATATGATTAAGATGGAATTGACCATTCCAAGAGTTGGAGAAGAATGTATCATTATATTTTAATATAGCAAAGCCTTGACCAGGATAATCCATAAGATGGATTTGATAGTTTGAAATACAATGTGCATAGCCTAATCAAAGTTGACAATTGAACTCTGAGGTGCCCTACGAGCATTTTGATCAAGGGAATGAATTATATGGAAACTATACCCATATGGATTCTAAGGATGTTGTTCTACACATTCGACCTATTCGACCGTCAGGTACCATTGCTAGATGGTTATTTTAATTGATATAAAAATTTATTTCTATATTACCAGCTTAGATTTAGACCTATAAGGTTACACACATTAGAGCTCACAATCTGATCGGATGGTTGATCAACGATTAAGAATCATTCGAGGGTTAAATGATCAATACGATTGGTATTTAACCTAGTATAAGTATTGTAGGAGGATCGATTAGCAATTAGATTGCTAATTATCTTAATTTGATTAAGCCAAAGAGCTGAAATTAAGTCTAATTGAATATAATTTAATTAGATTTGGTTCGGACTTGATTGGATCAAGTTCAATTGATTTATTGGATAAGCCAAGTGTAAGGAAGAACTAGTCCTAGTTCAATTAGAACTTAGGTCAACCCAATTTTCTAATTTAATTAAAAATTAAATTAAAATTAAATTTAATTTAATCTGATTTAATTAAGTTTTTAATTAATTTAGAACCTAATTTAATTAGGTTGAATTAATTCTAGTTTGATTTGGTTCGAGAAATCATATTGGACAAAATCAAAATAAGAATCCTAATGAGACTAGGAACTTCCCTCCTTGTGCCAACTTAGTCCCAACGCCCCCCACACCCACTTTAGAATGTTTAGTTCATGGAAAACCCTCTCTCCTAAGTCTTCACACATGCCCCCTTGCTCCAATTCTCTCTTACATGAAATTTTGTTAGTGGACCAAGTCAAATAAGGCTATTTGGTTTGAAATCAAACTTTATTTGATAGAGTTTGATACAATCAAAACTCTATCTCATTTTGCCACCAACCAGTCTTATTACTTTTGGGTTTTTTTGTGAGAAAGAGAAGGATTTTGTGCGCTCCTTATTACTGGTCCATGCCTAAAACAAAGGAGGGGGCATCCAAATGTTGGGCACCCCAACTAGTTGCCTATTTTGGTCTTTCCTAGTCTAAGAGTTTGACTCAATAAGGACTCCTCTATATCTCTCTATATAAGATGAATTGTGGGCTAATTTTTGGATTTATTCTAGATCATTGAGAGACCTTTGGGGCATGTGAAAATTAGAGAGAAAGAGTATTGGAGCATGAGGATTTCATAGACACTAAAGTAGGTATCTAGGTGAGAGAATAGAGAAGAAGAAGTGGGTCTTCTTCTAGGATTGTCTTATTCATCTCTTTTCCTCCTTTTTGAGATTATGTGAGAGTGTCTCAGATCTATAATATCTCATACTTCTTCTCATCTTTGGAGGAGTCCAAATCCAGAATAAGAAAGCACCGGATCGACTATCGAAGAAGGATCAGTACAGTACTAGCATACTGTGCTGATTTCCTGCATAGAACTTTTGATCATGGTTCGTGGGCTCGTATGGATGACTCCTAGAGGCTGGATGCGTATGCGGCTTGTAATATCATCCTCAAGTCTGGATCAGCAAGTTAGAACATCTAACTTGCATAGATAATATATTTGATCTATTTTACATACCTGCATTAGATGTAGTGTGGATGCATGTTGATGTGATCAACATATTTTATTTTCTTTCTTATGTTTAATTTTTGATTTAATGTCATGTCGTAATCATATAATAGGATATTAGATCTAGGATATTCTCTAGTATTAAAAATTAATTTTGATTAATTTTAGTCTTCTACTGCCTGATCTTGAAAATATTTCAAGATTTAGCCCTGAAATCTTAGATCTGGTTTCTATAGGTTGGGCACGTGTGCAGCTAGATTCAGAACTTCTACATGCAGTCAAATCATCAACAAGATAAAGCATTTACCCAAATCAGGTAACAATCATTGTTACAATTTTAATTTAATTTTAGTTTTTGATATCAGATCATACCAATCATATCTGAGAACTTTCAGATATGATCAGATCTAGATAGAAAATTTTTGAAATTCTACTATAGATCTGATCGGATCAGATTGATCTTGTGGTAAAAAAATAGATTTTTCTTCAGTACTAGGGTGGAATTATTGGGAATAGTATCGCAAAATCAATCATCAGTTTGTTGATGGTTGAGCTATTTTTATATTTATATATGAATTATTAATGAATAAAAATTATTTAGCATTTTTCATCATAATTTTTTTGCATCTTCTAATAAACTTCTATATTATGATGAAGCTCTTAGGACTATTTAGAATCGAAGGAGGATTTGTCATTTAGTCCTTAAATCTATTCGCGATCAAATGATACGTTATTACCAATGATGACAATGTTTATCAAGTAGAGATCATTGTGTGCCATATGGATTGGTTATCCTCTTAACCAAGAAGTGTGGAGACACTGGTATGGCATGCAGGTAAGATATAGGGGTATATTTATACTAAATGTGACCAACTCTGGAGCTTCTCTACGATCAAGATTTGCTCCGATGGAATATGGGTATAAGTGTTCCTCCATCCTGAGATCACTATGGTGACTTTCAAGCAACTCACTATGCTTTGGTGCCAAACTACCTAAATTTTTAATTCAGTGATGGAAGATTTTTGGGTACAGTCAAGTACTTATGAAATCAGTGTGTGAATCAAGATGAGATTGACCACTCCGATTCAGGAGCTATGTTTAATTATATTTTAATTTAGCAAAGTCTTGGCTAGGATAGTTCTAGTACGGAGTCATAAGATTGATTGTGTTGAGACATGATTTGGATGTATTTTTTTAGGATTAATAGTTTAACTCAAAGTCATCCTATACACAGAGGTCAAAGGGATGAATTATTTGGCAACCATATTCGCGTAGATTCTAAATGTTATGATTATAACTACTCGACCTATCTGGACATCAGGTACCATTGCTAGATAGTCACTTCGATTGGTATAGAAATTGATTTCTATGCTACTAGCATAGGATCGAATCTATGGGATCACATATATTAGAGGTTCTTACCTGATCTAATGGCTGATAAGGAGTCCTACTAGATTGGAACTATATGGTCAAGAGTCTCACTAGATTGAAACTCTTCGACTAAGAGTCCTACTACATTGAAACTCTAACTCCTGCTTGTTTAGGACTCTATGATCAGGAATCCCACTGGACTAGGACTTTACGATCAAGAGTCCTACTAGACTGGGACTCTTCGACCAAGAGTCCTACTACATTAAGACTCTGAGTCCTACTTATTTGAAACTCTATGATCGAGAGTTTTACTAGTCTAAAACTCTATGATCATGAGTTTCATTCGTTCGGATCAATGAGGTCAAGAGTCCCACTGGTTTGGGATTTTTCAATCAAGAGTTTCATATTAATGGAACTCTGTTGCCCAAATATCCAATGGATTTGGACTTTATATTTATAAGAGGTTTAATTAGTAATTTAATTACTAATTAACTTAATTTGATTAAGTAATAATTTTTGGATCAAATCCAATTAAATTGGATTCAGTTGGGTTTGACCCAATTAGGTTATGAGATGACCTAATCACCAAGCAGGTTTGATCTCTGATTTGATCTAAAGTTGGGCTTGATCAATTCCTAATTTAATTAAGATTTAATTGAGCCTAATTAAACCTAAATGATTTGGATTTTATCTGATCTAATTAGGCCTAACCAAATTGATTTGGGTTGGTCTAATTGGATAAGATTAGTTTGAGACTAGTCTGACTAGTCTTCATGCACCACATCCCCTTATAATTGTGCAATTTATTTTCCCCATGAGAAAATGTTTCTCAAGACTTTTCTCCATGCACAAGAGAGTGCGCACACCAGATTTCTCACATCCTAGATGGATAAGAATAGGTTGGTTGCCATTCAAATTGAAATAGAGTTTGAATTTGAATGAACAAACCATTTTATCTTATCTAATCTCTCCCATGCCATCTACCTTATTTTTGTGCTCTATTTAATCATGGGATTTTTGGGACATGTGAACATCAGAAGAGAAGTCTCCTATCTGTGTGTGAGCCCTTCCTTCTATGTGAGAAAATATAGAAAAAAAAAATTCTAAGAGGAAAAAGATATAGAGAGCATAGGGTTTGGATGAGAGAGCTACCTTAGGATTTTGACTTAGGGTTTGGTATGTAATTTCATGAGTTCTGTGTTAGATATGTATGTCGTAGAAGCCAAAATTAGCTGACACTTATTATACACTTCTAAAGATAAAATTATAATTTTGATTATAAATAATAAAATAGATTATTTTCTATCATAATGTGTATTTAGTGTCTATGATACATCCATTAAGTTAATGGTAATGATAATTCTTATTTTCAAAAGTTAAATTTAAGATATAAATTTTTATTATTCACTAATAAAATGCTCTCGACCGTAGGATCATCATGAGGATGGTAATTGATCTGGAAGGTTGGTGTACAATCGCTTCTTTATAGTAGATGAGTCTTGAGTCTATGGTGTAGAGACATCAGAACGAAAGTACAGATACTCGTTAGAGAACGAGGGCACTGAGCGTGACCACCTCGAGCAGTCATAAGAAAATCTACCTTCTCATCAATGATTGGCTCGAAGCTACAGTGGTGTGTCTGGTTCTTTGATCTGAGGTGCATCGGTAGTTTATCTTGAGGGTGTTATAGTTTGACTACATCATGACTCGGTCTTCCAGCCATTCAAAATTCTGAGGTGTATGTTGGCTATAGCATGTTCATCATAGAAATTGGAGCGTACCAAGAGGGAATCTATCTACCTTGGTAGATTAGGAATAGCCCTATGATGATCATGAGAATCAAGTCCATAAGCCCATGGCCATGGTGAAGTAAAATAATAGAAAGAGTTTCTATTAGATTTTTCACATCGGACTTGAATCAAATGATTAAATCATATGACAGAAATTAGGGTTTGACAAGTTCACCTTAACCTAATCTGATCGAGGCTCAAGATAGAAGAACTTAATCACACATGTAACTGCACCAAGAGGTTTGTTTTTAATTTTGATGGATTGCCATTATATACTGCTAGGTGTCACTGGTAGATTTTGGGAGCAATTAGAATGATTTAGATGATCGATCATTCTAGTTATTTGAATTAGAAAGATTCTGATCTATCGAAAGATGTTTCGATGATGTCAATGATAGAGATCATGACATATCTCATTACCATAGAGAACTGAACCTAACTGGATCATACAAATAAGGATTTGGATCTAGATATCATCACTTGGACTAAAATAGTTCAATTGATTTGAATTAGATTCAATTAGGTTCAAGAAAATCGTGCTAGCACACGATTGAGCCTAATGTTCTCCTTCTACAATCATTAAAAGTTATCTCGACTGAGCCAAATGTATTTCTGCTCACTCAGGTACCTTTACTTGATCTGACTGAGGCTTGTCCAGTTCAGAAAAGAATTATCTTAATTTATGAGATAAATTTGAGACAACATCTGCCATTTTTCGTCACCTGCTAACTCTTGTCCTTTGACTTTGGTCAAACATTGATCTTTGAGACTTAGACATCTGCCCATGTGTCATGCATCCATAGGAGAGCAGATAGGGGCTTGTCCCCTTGCTAGAAAGAGGAAAGAAGGGGGTGCACACCTAGGGAGGAGTGCGCCTAAGGATAGGGACGCAAGGAGTCCCATACAGATGGGACTCCAAGTTGCTTCTTGGAATTAAACTAGGTGGCACCAAGGGACTCTGCTTTGATCAGTTTTGGCACCACCTAAGAGTGTTGGAGAGGCGCCCTCATCTGATTGGATCACATGATGTCATCCCATCAATCAGATTTAGATTTGATTGTACAAAGAGATGTGATTGATCGGGATGATGTGACACTGCATGGTGCAGCAGGGTCTATAAAAATCCTGTCTACGCCTAGCTTTAGAGAAGCTCTCCCTTAGCCCATGCCATATTGCTCTCTCCCTCTCTCTCTCCTCCATGCCTATCTTAGATCCTCTCTCTTCTTCATTCCCAAGAGATTTTGGTCTTCAGTTTGGTGCGATCCAGGCAAGAGAAAGGCGACAAGAAAGGAAGAAGACAGTACTGCTGTAAGAGACGACATTGAACCTTCAAAAGTTATTTTGAAGACCTTCAAGATCAGATCCAGATCTGATCTTTGAAGGATAGATCAAAAAGATGGAGATATCCAAATTTTACCTGAGTGGATATCGGTAGAGGTCAGGCGATTGCATGGCTACATTCAAAATCTCAGGTAATTAGCAGGATCATCACAAGATAATTAGATTACCTAAGAACAAGATATAAATTAAATCTGATTTAATTTATTTTTATTTTATTTTATTAGATCTATCAAATTAGATCTGAAAAGTATTATATTTGATTTAGATCTAAAAAAATTTTTTGAAATATTTTTTTTAATCAAATCAGATCTGAACGAATCTAATCCAAAAAATAGGTTTTTTCCTTCTACTGATATCAGAGCCAGGTTCCCATAAATTATTTAGATCTGATTTAAATTAATTTTTGATCTAATAATTATGTAATTTTAGATATTACATGAGATGTGATTAGATCTAAAATAAAAAAAATTAAAATTAAATAATTTAAATCTAAGTTCTACAAGATGCATGATTAGTTATAGAATAGAATTATTCTATGTATAGTCTTGCATAATCATAATTCAATTTAATTAAATTATAATTTTTGATCAATTTATTTACTATTTTTTAATTTTATAAATATTATGATAAGATCTAAAAAATAAAAAATAAAATTATTTAATTTTTGATTCATATGAGATATGATGAATGCATGTTTAAACTAGTTGTAGAATAGTTCTACATAATTATCTAGAATAAAATTTATTTTGATGTGATCAATTTAAATTTAATTTTTTAGATAATTATGAGATAATTTAGATCTGAAAATATGCATGATATGATACATGAGATGTATGCAAAACATGTTTATAGTTAGATCAATTTTATATATAAAATATATGATGTAGATCTAACTAGTTTTGTAGTTTTTATATTTCTGATTAAGACATTTTTCTTGGCCGTCTGGTCATAAGAATAAAGTAGGATTTAAATGCTCTCTTCTTCCATCCGATGGGATGTTCTTATGATGTGTAGGGATGCTGCGTGTTCGTCCTTAATCAAAAATTAAGAACTTATTTTCTGCAGAACCCTATATCCTGAAATCCTAGGATTTTATTTATATGTTTTATTTGTGAATCCTAAACTTAATTAAGAATTAAGATTATGAAATATGTTAGATCTAAAATTAAAAATTTAAGATCTAAGATATATTCATAAAATTGGGTTTGGACTTGGGTAGCTCAATTAGGTCTAAGCGGTTGATCAAATCAAATCAAAAGTTAGTTAGATGGGATCAAGAGTGCTTAAATTAACCAGCCTAATAGGATTAAGTCTGGGTCAAGATTGAGTCATGTGAGTGATCGATCAAGCTAAGACCTAATTAGGCTCAGTGGTTAAAGTCTGGATTGTAGGCTAATCTGATTGATTTTTGCTCAACAATTTGGTGTCTAAGGAAAGTTTGGCAGATACGATCGACTAATTTTTAATTAGGAGCTACTCGACTTGAATACGTTCTTATCGAGTTAATGACATATCCCTTCCACCGATCTTACTTATCTGGCCATATTTATTAGCTCAATCCTAATCTAAGGTGGCCAATAATCCGAGCTAACCCATGACACTAGGTTAGTCATAATGGTTATGACTATATCAAGTCTGGTTTAATAAAATCTAAATCAAATCTTCTTAAGAAAAGATTAAGTCTAAGATCTTCCATCATTATAGATGTGCGGATCCTTTTCAGGGTTGATTGTTCTCGACTGGTTATAGTAGTTCAGTTGTACCAAAAAAATGCAACCATATCTATTAGACATTGGATGCTACGAGCTGGAGGATGAATTAGGCTCAATATTTCGGATACGATGAGAGACTCAATTAAGAATCCAATCTATGCAAATGGTGGGTTTGACTTAACTAAGAAGTGGATCAATATTCTGAGCACAGTGAGATTCATAAATTAGAGATCAAGATTGGATGCATCATGATTAGAGAATCATTGGACAAGAGTTGTTCACCTATTGACTAACCCATCATCAATAACTGTTAGGTGAGGTAATGAGTCAGTTGGTGGGATTGCACCACCCACTAGAAATCATTAATCATGAAAATTTTCGCATCTCTACAGAAAAAGTGTAGGAATTCAAAAAAATAGTGAGAGCTAATTTATTTAAAAATAAAATTTCTAAATAAATTGATCAAATTTTAATTATAATATCTATCTAAAAACTTTGACTCTCTACAGAAAAATATCTGCATCCAATCCACTAGCACGTATCCTGGACACCCACAGACTGATCGGACCCAATTACAAGGATTGGCTCCAGAACTTTAAAATCATTTTAGATTTTAAGAAGTTAACTCATATATTGGACTAGGACCCTCCCACCTTACCAGCTCGTCCATCCACTGAATAGAGAGCATCTCTTGATAAGTGAATGGATGAAGATAACAAGGTTAGATACTACATGTTGGGCTCGATGTTTGATGAGCTTCAACGCCAACATGAAGATATCAGGACTATCCGCCAAATGTTGGCTCACCTACAAGAGATGTTTGGTGAATAGGGTCACGCAACCAAGTATCAAGTCACTAAATGACTATTCAAGACTAAAATGCATGATGGATAGTCAATCCAAGATCATTATCTGATGATGATCAAGGATTTGAAAAAACTTGAGAAGCTCGGAGTGAAGTTAGACCTGGATCTGCAGAATGATATAATTCTGCAATCTTTGACTGAGGCATATGGGTAGTTCATCATGAACTACCATATGCACAAACTTAAAAATTTTCTGACCGAGCTTATGAACATGCTGGTTACTATTGAGCTTTCTATGAAAGATTCTAAAGGCTCAGTGCTTGCTATGAAATGGACTTCTTCCAAGAGAAAATCTTTTAGAAAGAAGAAGTTTATGAAAAAGTAGAAGGTGGAAGGAGGAAAGAAGAAAAAGGTAGAACTGAAGAAGAAGGCCGCTGACAAAGAAAAATATTTTCATTGTAATAATGATGGCCACTGAAAGCAGAAATGCTCTACTTACCTGACCACCTTGAAGAATAAGGAGGCAGGTCCTTCTAGAGGTATGTTCGTTATTGAGTCTAACCTTATGATTTTTTCTGCATTCAGTTGGGTGCTTGACTCTGGTTCTAGTGCTCATTTATGCACTTTCATGTAGGATCTTGAGGATAGCAGGAGGCTGAGGAACGGTGAGATGATCCTACGCATCGAAAATGGAGTAAAAATTGCTGTTGTGGTCGTGGGAACATACCCTCTTCGACTATCATCTGGTTTAGACTTAATATTAAAAGATTATTATTATGTGCCTGCAGCAAGCAGGAATTTGATTTCTGTTTCATGCCTAACACTAGAAGGCTATGTAATTAGTTTTCTTAAGGACCATTGTAACATTCTTTATGAAAAAAATAAAATTGCAAGTGATTTTCTTATTAATGATCTTTATCAGTTACATATTGATGTATCTGTTTTTAATATCGAGCAAAATGTGAATGCCATGAAATGACTTAGGGATAGTCCAAACAATAGGTATCTATGGCACCTAAGATTAGGTCATATAGCAGAAGATAGGATTAATAAATTAAAGAAAATTAGGCTATTAAGTCTATTGACTTTCGAGTCATATCCAATTTGTGAATCTTATCTTCATGGCAAAATGACTAAACTCTCTTTTGTAGAACATGGAGAAAGAGCTACGGATCTTCTTGCCCTAGTACTTACTGATGTATGTGGCCCATTTGATGTATCGGCTAGAGGCAATTTTGTCTACTTTATAACCTTTATCGATGATTTATCTAGGGATGTGTATGTATATCTTATGAGACACAAGTCTGAAGCTTTTGAAAAGTTCAAGAAATTCAGATATGAAAGTAGAGAAGTAAACTAAAAAATTCATTAAGGTTCTTCGATCAGATCGAGGAAGTGAATACCTTAGTTGAGAATTCCTAGACTATCTCAAGAAAAAAGGCATAGTCTCTCAATGGACTCCATCTGAAACACCTTAACTCTATGGGATTTCAGAATGAAGGAATCGGACCCTATTAGATATGGTTCGATCAATGATGAGCTTCACAGACCTTCCTGATTTTCTTTGGAGATACAGTCCATTAACTGTAATATACTTACTGAATAGGGTTTCTTCTAAAACTGTTCCTACCACACCATATGAGATATGGCATGGTAAGAACCAAGTCTGAGTCATCTCAAAATTTGGGATTATCCGACTCATGTCAAAGACAGCAAGCGAACAAGTTAGACTTCAGATCCTTTAGAGCTCGATTCATAGGATATCCTAAAGAGTCATTAGGATATTATTTTTACATTCTAGAAGATCATAATGTGATTGTGAGTTAACATGCTATCTTTCTTGAAAAATAGTTTATTCAAGATAGCGACATTAGAAAGCAGATCAAGCTCGAAGAGAAAGTCTCACAAAAGCAACGAGCTAAGGACCAATTGAAACCAAATCAGATTGAGCCAGTACAATCACTACCTCCTCCACCTCATAGATCTGAAAGGATTTTCCGTCCCCTTGAGAGGTACTTAGGTACTATTTCAGAGAAAATAGAAAAAATATTCCTCGTAGGTAATGGGGTTCATGGTGATGATCCCAAAACCAATAATGAGGTGATATCAGATATCGACTCTAAGAAATGTTTAGAGGCAATAAAGTCAGAAATTGACTCGATGCACTCTAACCAAGTTTGGACCTTAGTAAATCCACCAAAATATATAGTACCTATTGGGTGTAAATGAATTTACAAGAGAAAGATTAATGCAGATAGGAATGTAGAGACATTCAAAGCTAGATTAGTGGCAAAAGATTATAGTCAGTGCGAAGGCATTGACTATCAAGATACCTTTTCATCAATAGCTATGCTAAAATTCATCCGCACATTGCTTGCTATTGCAGTCAATTTCGATTCTGAAATATGGCAAATGAATGTGAAAATGGTATTTTTAAATGGATACCTTGAGAAAGATATCTATATGGAACAGCCACTAGGTTTCACATCCAGTGATACTGATCACAAAGTATGCAAGCTGCAAAGGTCCATATATGGACTTAAGCAAGTACCTCAGAGCTGGAACACTCGTTTTAATGATGTGATCAAATTATTTGATTTCATCAAAAATGAGGAGGAACCATGTATCTTCAAAAAGGTCAGTGGGAGGGCTGTTGTTTTTCTCGTATTGTACGTGGATGATATTCTCCTTATTGAGAATGATATTTCCATGTTGATCAAAGTTAAAATATGGTTATCTAAAGAATTCTCCATGAAAGACCTAGGAGAAGCATCCTATATTCTAGGAATTAAGATCTATAGAGATAGACCGAATAGGATGCTAGGACTTTCACAAAAGATGTACATAGAGGAAGTGCTAAAGAGGTTTAGCATGAAAAACTCTAAGAGAGGATTAGTACCCTTCAGACATGGCATTCATCTTTTCAAGAAGATGTGCCCTAGCACACCTGAGAAAATAAAATGCATGAACAAGATCCCTTATGCTTCAGCAATAGGTAGCCTCATGTATGCCATATTATGTACACGACTTGATATAGCCCATGCTGTGAGTATCACGAGCAGATATCAGTCAAATTTAGGTGAAGAATACTAGATTTTTGTGAAATGTACCCTTAAGTACTTGAGAAGAACTAAGGATATGTTGTTGATTTTCGGTAATGGAGAACTCTAAGTCCAAGGGTATACAGACTCGAATTTTATGTCCGATGTAGATGATTGAAAGTCAACATCTAGGAGTCTGTTTGTGTGTAATGGTGGTGCTGTCAATTGAAAGAGTTTCAAACAGACAGTGATAGCAGATTCCACCATGAAAGTAGAATACATTGCTACGTCAGAAGTTGGGAAGGAGGCATTCTGGTACAAAAATTTTGAAGCAGAGATCAGAGTGATGCCATCAGATGCCATTCCTCTATACTGTGACAACAATGGCGCCTAAGCCCTTGCTAAGGAGCTGAGATCTCACCAAAAATCCAAGCACATCGAAAAGCGATACCATCTCATCCGCGATTACCTCAAGAAGGATTACGTCGAGGTCAAGAGAGTCGACTTCGCAGATAATGCGGTGGATCCACTCATAAAGTCGTTAGGCCAGCAGAAGATCGAAGCCCACCTTGAGAAGATGGGACTTACATTTGTAGCCAATTGGCTTTAGGTCAAGTGGGAGTTTGTTAGATATGTGTACCCTAAAAGTCAGAATTGGCTGACACTTGTTGTACACTTCTAAGAATAAAATTATAATTTTGACTATAAATAATAAAATGAATTATTTTCAATCACAATGTGTATTTAGTGTTTGTGATACATCCCTTGAGTTAATAGTAATGATAATTCTTATTTTCAAGAGTTAAAAATTTAAGACATGAATTTTCATTATTAACTAATAAAATGCTCCCGATCGTAGGATCATCATGAGGATGGTGATTGATCTAGAAGGTTGGTGTACAATCACTTCTTTATAGTAGATGAGTCTTGAGTCTATGGTGTAGAGACACCGAAATGAGAGTACAGGTACTCATTAGAGAACGAGGGCACTGAGCATGACCACTCGAGCAGTCATAAGAAAGTCTACCTTCTCATCGATGACTGGCTCGAAGCTATAGTGGTGTGTTTGGTTCTTTGACCTAACATGCATCGATAGTTCACCTTAAGGGTGTTATTGTTTGACTGCACCATGACTCGATCTCCTAGCCATTCGAAATCCTGAGGTGTATGTTGGCTATAGCATGTTCATTATAAAAATTGGATCGCACCAAGAGGAAATCTATCTATCTCGGTAAATGAGGAGTAGCCCTATGATGATCATGAGAATCAAGTCCATAAGCCAATGGCCATGATAGAGTAAAATAATAGAAAGAGTTTCTATTAAATTTTTCACATCGGACTTGAATCAAATGATTAAATTGTATGACAGAAATTAGGGTTTGATGAGTTCACCTTAACCCTAATTTGATCGGAGCTCAAGATAGAAGAACTTAATCACACATGTAACAGCACCAGGAGGTTCATTTTTAGTTTTGATGGGTTGCCACCATATACTACTAGATATCACTGGTGGATTTTGGAAGCAATTAGAATGATTTAGATGATCGATCATTCTAGTTGTTTGAATCAGAAAAGTTCTAATCCATCGAAAGGTATTTCGATGATGTCGATGATAGAGACGTGACATATCTCATTACCATAGAAGACTGAACCTAACTGGATCACACAAACAAGGGTTTAGATTTAGATATTATCAATTGGACTAACTCAGTTCAATTGATTTGAATTAGATTCAATTATATTCAAGAAAATCGTGCTAGCACACGATTGAGCCTAATGTTCTCCTTCTACGATCATTAAAAATTATCTCGACTGAGTCAAATGTGTTTGTGCTCACTCAGGTACCTTTACTTGGTCTGACTAGAGCTTGTCCAGATCAGAAAAGGGTTGTCTTAATTTATGAGATAAATTTGAGATAACACCTGCCATTTTTCATCACCTGCTAACTCTTGTCTTTTGACTTTGGTCAAACGTTAACCTTTGATACTTAGACATCTGCCCATGTGTCATGCATCCATAGGAGAATAGATAGGGGCTTGTCCCCTTGCTAGAAAGAGGAAAGAAAGGGGTGCACACTTAGGAAAGTGTGCATCCAAGGATAGGGACGCCTGGAGTCCCATACAGATGGGACTCTAGGTTGCTTCTTAGAATCAAACTAGGTGACCCGAAGGGACTCTGCTTTGACCAATCTTGATACCACTTAAGGGTGTTGGAGAGAGGCTCTCATCTGATTGGATCAGGTGATGTCATTCCATCAATCAGATTTAGATCTGATTGCACGAAGAGACATGATTGGTCGGGATGATGTGGCACTGCATAATGCAGCAGGGTCTATAAAAACCCTGTCTGCGCCTAGCTTTAAAGAAGCTCTCCCTTAGCCCCTACCATATTGCTCTCTCCTAAAAGGAATATGCCCTCAAGCCAATTAATTTTTTGGGCTATTCTTTGTCTTCCAAACTCATGTAATGATATTTTTAATAAATAAATAAAGGTATTTATTTCATCATATACAGTGTCTTATTATTTATTTAAGATTATGATGAACCCTATAAATTAGGGCTATGATTTTAGGGTTATGATGAGATCATATCAGTGAGACCTAAAATCTTAAAATCCTAATTTAAATATTCCTAATCGATGGAATATTGAGTTAGGGATCAATATTTTTTGGAAAGACCAGCACATTCTTCGTATGCTCGATTGAGAGGATGATTGATCTCACAATAACTTGTGTATGACACTAATGCAAGAATATGGATGCTCATTAGAGAATGAGTTCACTGAATTGATCTAAATCAAGAATATCTAATAGAGTCTTATCTACATGCCAATAGATGGTTCTCAAAGTGAAATTTGTGCATGTAATCCTTTGACCTAAACTACCATAGAATCTTATATATATAAATCCATATTTTGGTTCATACTCATTCATGACTCAATTATGTATGAGATGATCTAGATATGGTAGATTATATATATGAAAGTTGTGAGTAGATTAACATGGAATTGATCTCTCCTGGTAAGGAGAAATTGCATCCTATCTGCTTCAAATAAATGATGATTCAGGAAGACTTTGACCAAAGCATAATAAAAATTAGAAATGGATTCTAATATTTCATTAAATGAATCATCATTACAAGATTGAAAGAGAAATAAATATGATATTGGGATTGGCATATTTTCATACCCAGAGTCATATTCAGAATGCAGGAAGATCGAAGGATCTAGTTGCATGGTAATTTTCACTAAAGGATATTTTTGGTATTTTCATTAAAATTTCACATCTTTCGAGAAGTCATGATACATTACTAGACGTCAATCATGTCTTATGAGTTTGATCAAATTAAAATTTTAATTTGATCATTAAATTAGAAAGTGTTCTAAATTAAGTCAAATTGGGTTGGCTAGTTTTGATCTAAATTGGTTTGGTTGAGTTCTAACCTGATTAGGTCAAATCACACCCAGACTCACTGCTGATTAGATGTGGAATCCAATGAGTCACACACAAAGAGAGTTGATTAAGGGTCTAATTGGATTAGACCATGTTTGCAAGATGAGCATGCTAGCACATGTAGCAAACCCTAGCACCTAGTTTCGAATTGGATTCGAATCGGCTTCCGATTTGGGCTAATTAAGATCTGATTTGAGCCAAATAGGATTTGATCTTGAATTGGATTAACCTATATTAATTGGGCTTCGGTTGGAGTGCCACATACCTGAATCCCATACACCAGAGAGTTTCTCTCTTGTGCGTGAAAAGTCTTTCATGCGCAAAGAATTTTTGGCACATGGAATTAGTTGGCGCCTACCTTCTTTGTCATTTTACATTTGTTATGTCGCGTAAAAATTTTGAATAGGCATGGACATCAAATATGGGGCGATAAAGAGTCCTTCTACAAGTTAAAAACTCCATTTTCTTTTTAATTTTTGTCGCCCAGGATTCTTTGTCGCCCAAGACTCCTTGCCGCCCAAGACTCCATGCCGCCCACTCCTCCTTGACGCCACTTGGACCAAGTCAAAGTCTCTTAGAACTTTGACTATTCGAAGATCATCTCCACGCCTTCTTGCTAAATGGGCATCCCTTTTTAGAGCCATTGGATGGCCTTTTTATATGATCTAATGGATGAAAAGGATGGCGCCAAAGATGAAATATTGCGACTCTTCAAAAATAACTTACGTAGAATTAGTCCAAGAGTCCTGCTTTAAGACACCTCTTAGACTAAGTCTACATCTTGTTATTTACTAATGAGGCATGAGATTGGCTAAAGGGACATGAGATTTTTTTTGAAGGGTGCGAGAAATTTAGTTGGCACCCCTACGTACATTATAAATAGGGGTGCGCACCAAGAGTCCATAGTGGTGAAAATTATCTTTCTTTCTTACAAGAATTTTTTTTATCCAATTTTCTTTCTTCTCTTCTCTTGTCTAGACCTTGTCTTTATAAGGACAAGAAGTCATCTTAAGACTAAGAGATTAGAAAGAAAAATTAAGAAGACAAAAGAAAAAGGAAAGATAAATAAGGAGAGGCAAGGAAGGTGACATAAAGACTAAAGAAGGTCTTACCCTTTTAATTAAAGTTCTTATTATTAGAACTCTAATTATATAAATTAGAGGTGTTGATGTCTTGATCAAGTCTCTGTGTGGATCAACGTTGGAGGATGAACACGTGGGCACCTGATAAAACTCCTGATGGACTGCTACCGATGATCAGGATCAATTTAGGGTTTAGCGATAAGAGGTATGTTTTAATACTTTCTTTTACATTATAAATGCATGTTATATGATTTAATTGCTAATAAGGTGGTCTTAAGGTTTGGATTTGATTTATATGATTTCATATTTTTGCTTTGAAAATCATGCTTCCACCCTATACACCAATCCTATCAGTGGTATCAGAGCAAGCCTTATTAGGTTAAATCATATAATGCTTTGCTTATAATATAATGGCACAAAAGAAAAGTATGATATATTTTTTTGTGTTTATTTGCATGTTATTTATATGATGAGATCATATTCTTTAATTTATCATAATGAGATTATGATGTATATATTATTCTGTAAAGGTTGTCCTGATATAGTGAAAAGTATTCACTATATAATGATGGTTGTCCTAGAATAATCATACATGTTAATAGATATATATAAATTTTATTATAATTAATGCTATTAGGCATTTAGTTTGATTTAAATCAAAATATGCATCGAGATCTTTTAAATTCCTCTTTAAAAATTATATTAAGTTGTAATATAATTAATCTATAGCTGTATCAGTCGGGATGTCTAATTGATCAATCGATGTCTAGGATAAATGGTTCATGATTGATAAAGAGAACGTGATTTTTTAATTGATTCTGTTGTCTGATCTAGCCAATTTATTGATGTCTAAGAAAAGCAATAGGGGGACTCTCACTTCTCTCCCACTTACCTGACCGATTCGATTAATTTAATTCTAGATTGAAATGCTTAGTATTATATTCACTACATTAAGATCTTCCTTCATACTAGGTTCTTATTATGTCCAGAACCATATTAGTTTTATTGTGTAACCACAAGATCTATCATGGAGAATGATGTAATATTAATCAAGTGCATTGAGATGCTTACAGCATTTTGAATATACTGCTTTATTGTGTAACCACAAAAGTAGTCATATTTCATTTTGACTGTATAGAAATGAAGGGTTCTATTTAAACTAAAATATTAAAGTTTGTTATGCTAATACAAGGCTATTAATATTTTAGAGGCAAAAATTTTTTAAGAATTGCATAAAATGCAATTAGAAAGAGTTTCCTACCTTTGAACTTATAACAGGTTTATTGTGCAACCATAAGACCTTTTATAAAAAATTAGGATCTTATCCTTACTAAAAAAATCAATAAGGGGGTCATGATTTTTTAATTAAATAGTGGAAGACATAATTAAATTAAAGTTCTAATTTAATTATGTTTGTCATCATGAGATGTTTGCTTATATATTATTCTTTATTATGTAGATTAAACGGCTTCTTCACTTTCATTGCGTTCAATTTTGGATTCAAATAAATTGACTGATCAAAATTATGTTGACTGGTTGAGAAATCTAAAAATAGTACTCAGTCAAGAAAAACTCTCCTATATTCTTGGTGCCCCTAATCCTAAGCCATTAGAAAATGATGCCTTAGATGAAGATAAATCTACATACAAGATGTGGCAAAATGATTTCCTCACTATCAAATGCATCATACTTGCCTTTATGAATAATCAATTACAGAGGCAGCATGATAGCATGGACACTCAATCCATATTGCTCAATCTAAAAGAGCTTTATGGAGAGCATAATAGAACTGCTAGATATGAGTTATCTAAGCAATTATTTCATGCAAGAATGACAGAAGGAACATCCATACAAAATCATGTTTTGATGGTAATTGACCTAATCACTCGATTAAGTCAATTAGGTTTTGTTATGGATGGAGAGTTAAGTTAGGATTTGATCCTGCAATCACTTCTAGAATCATTTTCTCAGTTTGTCGTGAACTATCACATGAACAAACTGAATTCTTCCTTGCCTGAGCTGTTAAATATGCTCAAGACAGCAGAAAACCATATCAAGAAAGATAAGGCTCCTCTTCTTCTTATGAATGGGATCTCCAAGAAGAAGGCAGGCAAAAAAAATTCAAAGAGAAAATTGAACCCTAAAAGTGGTATAAATAAGAAGAAAAAAGGAAAGGTCTCCAGACAGACAACCTATTTTCACTATGGCAAAACAGATCATTGAAAGAGGAATTGCAAGGCTTACCTTGCAACCGTGAAGTCTGATGCAAATAATGCACCAAAAGGTATGTATGAGATACATTCTATATTATTATTAAATTCTTTCATTTTAAATTCTTGCGTATTAGATACCGGCTATGATTTTCATATCTATAAATCTTTACAAGGGCTACAGAAAATTAAGAGTTTGAAGAAAGATGACTTCAAGATCTATGGCACTAGAGGAGAGTCTATCCAAGCAGAAGCTGTAGGGACAAATATATTAAAGTTAACTTATGGAAAAATCTTAGAGCTTACAAATTGTTATTATATACCTAAGATCATTAGAAATATTATATCTATACCTTGTTATTAAAATAAGGTTATAGTCTTAATGTAACGAGCGAAGGTTGCTCAATCAAATATTCTAATGAAAATATTTATTTTGGCATATTTAGCAATGGTTTGTTGACTCTATGTTTGGATGACAATATATTTCATATTGATGAAAACAGAAAATGTAAGAGAGATGACATAAATAATACTTTACTTTGGCATTGTCGATTAGATCATATTAGTGAGGCTAGGATTAACAAGTTATACGAAGAAAAGTTCTTTGATCTTTTTGATTATGAATCATTGTGAACTTATGAATCATGCCTCATGGGTAAAATGTCCAAGATTTCATTTAGTGGACATAGAGAAAGGACAAATGAGTTATTAGAACTTGTACATACGGATATATGTGGTCCTATGACAACTCAAGCCAGAGGAGGATACTCTTATTTTATAATGTTCACTGATGATTTATCTAGGTTTGGATATGTGCATTTTATGAAACACAAATCAGAAGCCTTTGATAAATTTAAAGAGTATCAAAGTATGGTCGAAAAACAAACTAGACAATGTATAAAAATCCTTCGATCTGATCGAAAAGGAGAATACTTATCTAGTGAGTTTCTAGACATCTTAAAATTAAAGGAATTCTCTCTAAATGGACACCTCCTTATACACCATAATTAAATGTAGTCGAAAGAAAAAATCGTACCTTATTAGATATGGTATGGTCCATGATGTGCTTCACTGAATTACCTATTTTCTTCTGGGGTCATGCCCTGGAGGCTATAATTTACATCTTGAATAGAGTACCTTCTAAATCTGTATCTAGTACTCCATATGATATATGAAGAAATAAAAAACCTAATCTTAAGTATCTTAAGATATGGGGTTGTCCAGCATATGTCAAAAGAAATTTTGGACATAAACTTGATGCTAGATCAGACAGATATCTATTTATAGGATATCCTAGAAGTAGTATAGGATATTTATTCTACCATCCTACTGAACAAAAGGTATTTGTAAGTAGGCATGCCACTTTCATGGAAAAAAAAATTATCCTAGAAAAGGGCAGTGGCAAAAATATTAACTTAGTAAAGTTCAAGAAAAATAAATAAAAATTTTTCAACCAAATAATCACATAAAAAAATCAGAACACATAACTCCTATCCATAGGTCTAAAAGAGTATGAAATACACCTATGAGGTATGGTTTCATTATTGAGAATAATGAAGCCTAAGTCATTGAGAATGACGAACCTCTGACCTATACAAAAGCAGTCAAAAGTAAGAACTCTTATAAATGGCTGGCTGCCATACAATCCAAAATGGAATCCATGCACACCAATAAAGTATGGACTTTGATAGATGCACCAGAGAATATAAACCCTATTGGATGTAAATGAATTTTTAAGAAAAAGATTGGAGCTGATGGTCAAATTAAAACCTATAAGGCCAGATTGGTGGCTAAGGGTTTTAGGCAAAAACAGGGGATTGATTATGATGAAACATTTTCACCTGTTGCCATGCTCAAATCTATTCGGATTATGCTTGCTATAGTAGCATACCACGATTATGAAATATGGCAAATGGATGTAAAGACTGCCTTTCTTAATGGTTTCCTTGAGGAGGAGGTCTATATGTCATAGCCAGAGGGATTTGAGTCAAATGAGAGACCAAATCAGGTATGCAAGCTTAAGAGATCCATTTATGGATTAAAGCAAGCATCAAGGAGTTGGAATATCCATTTTGATGAAACAGTAAAAGAGTTTGATTTTATCAAGAATGTTGATGAACCATGTGTGTACAAGAAAACTAGTAGGAGAACCATAGTCTTCTTGGTTCTGTATGTAGATGACATACTCCTCATTGGGAATGATATCCCAATGTTACAATCAGTCAAATTATGGCTATCAAATAAATTTTTCATGAAAGATTTGGGAGAAGCATCCTATATACTAAGAATAAAGATCTATAGAGACAGATCTAAGAGGATGCTAGGCTTGTCCCAATCAAGGTACATTGACTTAATACTGAAAAGATTCAGTATGGATGAGAGTAAAAGAGATTATTTACCCATAAGTCAAGGCATACATCTCTCTAAAAAGATGTCTCCAAAGACACCTAAAGAAAGAAATAGAATGAGTTCTATTTCTTATACTTCGACTGTTGGATCAATAATGTATGTCATGTTATGTACAAGACCTAATGTTGCTTATGCTTTAAGCATTGCAAGTAGATTTCAAGCTGATCCAAGAGAGGATCATTAGAAAGCTGTGAAAAATATTCTTAAGTACTTGAGAAGGACTAAAGATATTTTTCTAGTATATAGTGGTTTTGGTCTTAAATTAGAAGCATATTCTGACTCTAATTTTCAATCAAACCCAGATAATAGTAAATCCATTTTATGGTATGTCTTTACTCTGAACGATGGAGCAGTAAATTGGAAGAGTACTAAGCAGCCAACTGTAGCTGACTCAACCACTGAAGCAAAATACATAGCTATAAGTGAAGCCGCCAAGAAAGCTGTCTGGATGAAGAAGTTTATCACTGAATTTGGTGTTATTCCTGAAATTGAGAATCCAGTACCACTTTACTGTGATAATACTGGAGCTGTTGCTCAAGCAAAGGAACCAAGGTCTCATCATAAATCCAAACACATTCTGAGACGCTTTCAACTCGTTCGTGAAATTATTGAAAGACAAGATGTAGTCATAGAATGAGTTGACATAGAACAACATAGCAGACCCATTCACTAAGTCTTTACCGCTGTAACTGTTTGATCGCCACCTTGATTGTATGGGATTAAAAAATAAAGGCGATTGGCTTTAGTGCAAGTGGGAGATTGAAAGAAATATGCCTTCAAGCCAATTAATTTTTTGTACTATTCTTTATCTTCCAAACTCATGTAATAATATTTTTAATAAATAAATAAAGATATTTATTTCATCATATACGGTGTCTTATTATTTATTTAAGATTATGATGAATCCTATAAATTAAGACTATGATTTTAGGATTATGATGAGGTCATACTAGTGAGACCTAAAATCTTAAAATCTTAATTTAAATATTCCTAGTCGATGGGATATTGAGTTAAGGATCAATATTTTTTGATAAGACTGGCACATTCTTTGTATGCTCGATTGAGAGGATGATTGATCTCACAATAACTTGTGTATGACACTAATACAAGAATGTGGGTGCTCATTAGAGAATGAGTTCACTGAATTGATCCAAATCGAGAATATCTAATGGAGTCTTATCTACATGTCAATAGATAGTTCTCATAGTGAAATTTGTGCATATAATCCTTTGACCTGAAACTACCATAGAATCTTATATATATAAATCCATATTTTGGTTCATACTCATTCATGACTCAGTTATATATGGAATAATCTGGATATGGTAGATTGTATATATGAAGGTTGTGAGTAGGTTAACATGGAATTGAACTCTCCGGGTAAGAGGAAATAGCATCCTAGCTGCTTCAAATAAATGATGATTCAGGAAGACTTTGATCAAAGCATAATAAAAATTAGAAATGATTTCTAATATTTCATTAAATGAATTATCATCATAACATTGAAAGAGAAATGAAAATGATATTGAGATTGACATATTTTTATACCCAGAGTCATATTCAGGATGCAAGAAGATCGAAGGATCTAGTTGCATGGTAATTTTCACTGAAGGGTATTTTTGGTATTTTCATCAAAATTTCATATCTTTCAAAAAGTTATGATATGTTGCTAGACGTCAATCATGTCTTATGGGTTTGATCAAATTAAAATTTTAATTTAATCATTAAATTAGAAAGTGTTCTAAATTAAGTCAAATTGGGTTGGCTAGTTTTGACCTAAATCGGTTTGGTTGAGTTCTAACCTGATTAGGTCAAATCACACCCAGACTCACTGCTGGTTAGATGTGGAACCCAATGGATCATACACAAAGAGAGTTGATTAAGAGCCTAATTGGATTAGACCATATTTGTAAGATGAACATGCTAGCACATGTAGCAAACCCTAGCACCTGATTTCGAATTGGATTCGAATCGGCTTCTGATTTGGGCTAATTAAGATCCAATTTGAGCCAAATAGGATTTGGTCTTAAATTGAATTAACCAAGACTGATTGGACTTTAGTTGGGGGGCCACATACCTGAATCCCACATGCCAGAGAGTCTCTCTTTTGTGTGTGGAAAGTCTTTCATGCGCAAAAAATTTTTAGCGCATTGAATTAGTTAGCGCCGACCTTCTTTGACTTTTTCCATTTGTTATGTCGTGTAAAAATTTTGAATAGACATGGACATCAGATATGGGGCGATAAAGAGTCCTTCTACAAGTTAAAAACTTCATTTTCTTTTTAATTTTTGTCGTCCAGGATTCTTTATCGCCCAAGACTCCTTGCCGCCCAAGTTATATGATTTAATTGCTAATAAAGTGGTCCTAGGATTCAGATTTGGTTTATATGATTTCATGTTTTTGCTTTGAAATCCATGCTTCCGTCTTGTACACCAATCCTATCATCTCCCTCTCTCCTCCATGCCTATCTTAGACCCTATCTCTCTTCTCCATGCCCAAGAGATTTTGGGCTCCAGTTTGGTGCAATTCAGGCAAGAAAAAGGCGACAAAAAAGAAAGAAGGCAGCACTGCTGCAAGAGACGACATCGAATCTTCAAAAATTATTTTGAAGACCTTCAAGATCAGATCCAGATCTGATTTTTGGAGGATAGATCGAGAAAGAGGAGATATCTAGATCCTGCCTAAGTGGATACCGATAGAGATCAGACGATTGCGTGGCTGTACGTGGCTGCATCCAGAACCTCAGGCAATCAGTAAGATTATCACAGAATAATTAGATTACCCAAGAATAAGGTATAAATTAAATCTGATTTAATTTATTTTTATTTTATTTTATTAGATCTATCAAATTAGATCTGAAAAGTATCATATTTGATTTAGATCTAAGAAAAAATTTTGAAATATTTTTCTTGATCAAATTAAATCTGAACAAATCTGATCCGAAAAATAGGTTTTTTCCTTCATTCTAAGTGTCAAAACTTCACAAAATTTTTTGAAGTGCCTCCTCTACCTCTGCAACTGATCTAAAGCATCCAAAGAATAAGTAGAGGGTGATCAAAGTCATTCAATCAGATTTAGTCATCAAGAGCATCCTACGTCGAGCTAGCACTTGGAAGGAGCCGATCGAGATCAAGATCTCGTATGGACCATCCATGGATGATGCAAGATGGATATGTGGATGAACATGCAACTATTTTTTTATTTTTTAAAAAATTTGTTGTTAGCAATCAAAATGATAAACATAAGCAAATCTAACAAGTTCTAAACTTTCAAGGAAGAAAAGTATTGATTAAAGCAAGTAAATCTTCCTAGCATATATAGCTATCCCTTTTAATTTTTAAGAATCTAGGATCGAAGATGATTGAAAAATTTTCTTCTTGATTAGACTTCATAATTCAGATTCAGATCTAAAAAAATTTAGAAAAATAAATTTTACTTACCAACAATAACGATATCCTCAATAGATTTATGAAGATTCTGCTTAGATGATCGCTCAATTTGATCTTAGAGAAGTTAAATTGTTGTAGATGGTTGCAATCCCAATCTATGGAAGATCTTCACAAGTTTAAAATCAAGGCACCTTCAAGCATTACTCTGAATTGATATCTCGGATAGTAGATAGCATGTGGAGGGGTGGTGGTTTTGATTTTGGCGTAGGGATGAGTTCAGGTGCAGAGAGAAATAAACTTAGAAGAAGAGAGGAAGAAACCAAGAGGAAAAAAGAGAATCTCTAGATTAGAGAAGAAAGCAACAGCTTTAATTTTTTTCATTCATTTTCATTATCCCTTAAGAGCTCTAATACATGGTATTTATAAATAAGATAACAAGAGTTTAAAATAATTCAAACACTAATAGTTTAAAATAAATCAAACTCTATCAAGCTAATCATGTAGGTGGCGTCATCTTGTGATAAACTTGGACCACATCTCGCACCAATCAACAGTTATCATGCAGACCTTTTAAGCTAATCTTTTAAGACTTCTTCATGGCACAAGCTAGGAAATTGGGACTCTCCTTTAGACGACATCAGGAGTCCATCAAGGCTCCAACTCGAGTGATGATGTAGTGTAGAGGTGGCATCTAAGTGGCACATGTAGCAGTCTGAAATAGTAGCTACTAACATACTAAAAATAACTTATTAAAATATGAGCTCTTATTGATGTGGTTAGATCTAGCTTAGTGAAGCCAGATAGTGGCTTGCGAACTGATATCCACACCAATTCCCCTAGGGTGGGAAAAACTTGGTTCCGACAAGTACGATCCACTGTGACTTTGGAATTATTCAAGCTAATCTAGATCGATCCATTGCAACTTCTCTCGGATAATCCATGTATTCTCGAATTCAGGTCAGTCTTGCCATCAGACTAGATATCATTGATATCCACGCCTTCTAGTGGACACAACCTGCTCATCTAAAATCTTATCGATGCGATCATGTTTTCTTGGAATAGTGGGCGGTGGACACTCAGGATGGGATTCGCTCTCAAGAAAAGGATCAAGCTCGAATGGATCACTAGGTATCGTTATTGGCTCCTTGTATTTTATTAGATCTGATATATTAAATATTGAGCTTATGCTATAATCTGATGGTAAATCTATAATGTAGGCATTCGATCCTGATTTCTTCAAGATCTTAAAAAGTCCAGCTCCACATGCATGGAGTTTCTTAATGGTTCATGGTGGAAACCATTCTGGTCTTACTCAAATCATAACATAGTCTTTCTTAGTAAAATTATAAGATCTATGATGTGAATCTGCAAGATGCTTATACATTTGATTGCTAACATTAATTTTATTTTTAATATGTTCATGCAGATCCTTAAGATGCTGTGCAAATGTTTTTGCATCTTTTGATGATCTAGCATGCCATGGTAATGGGATTAAGTCCACTAGTTTATAGGGAAGATAAGCATATACAACTTTAAATGATGTCTTACTAATAGATCTATTGATAGAATCATTGTAAGCAAACTCGGCTCGGGATAGAATTAAATTTTAATTACTGACATGTTCTCCTACTAGACTCTTAAGAAGATTGCCTAAACTTCTATTAACTACTTCAGTCTAGCCATCAGTCTGTGGATGATATGCAGATAAGAAATTAAGTTTCATTCCTAGCAAATACCATAAAGTTTTTCAAAAATAACTCAAGAATCTAACATCACGATCTAAAACAATGGACTTAGGTAGACCATGCAATCTCACAACCTCATCAAAGTATAAGTAAGCTACTCTGGATGCATTTGAAGCTTTAGGACATGATAAAAAATGGGCTATTTTCGAAAACCTATCTACTACAACATAAATAGAGTCGTTCTTACAGATGGTTCAGGATAAGTCTAGGATAAAGTCGATGCTAATATCTTACCACAGATGGTCGAGGACAGGCAATAGCATATACAAGCTTGTATTTTGTTTAGGATGTTTCGCTATGGCACATGTACGATACTAGGCTATGATTCTCGCAACATCTCTCTTCAAATTGGGTCAGTAGAACTGATTTTTCATAGCTTCAATCATCTTATTCCATCCAAAATGTCCAGTCAGTCCTCCCGCATATAATTCCCACACTAAAAAATCTCTTACGGATATCCATGGAATATACGGTCTATTATTTATAAACAAGAATCCATCCTGAAAAACATACTAAACATACTCACTAAGATTTCTAGACGATCCTTGTTGTAGGGTAGCATAAATCTCTTTAAAGTCAGGGCAATCAGAATAATTTTTCTTTAGCTTTTCAAATCCCACAACTTTAACGCTAATGGCAGACAAAAGGATGACTCTACGACTCAAAGCATCCGCAACTTGATTTACAAATTTAGTCCTATATTTTAGTATAAATGTATAGGATTAAAAAAATTTAACCCACTTGGCATGTCTATGGTTTAGTTTCTTTTGTGAATTTGAAAACCTAAGGGCTTTATGATCCAAGTATAAGACGAATTCAAATGGCAACAAATAATGCTTCCAAAATCTCAAAGACTGTACTATTGCATAAAATTCTTTATCATATGTAGAATATTTTTGTTTAGCCTCATTCAATTTCTTACTAAAGTATGCGATAGGATGGTACTCTTGAATCAAAACTCCTCCTATTCCTATACTTGATACGTCACATTCAACATCAAAAACTTTATTAAAATCAGGTAGTCGTAGGACAGGGATTTGAGTCATCTTATCCTTAATCTCCTGAAAAGTTCTATCAGCCAATTTTGTCCACTCAAATACTTTCTTATAGATACAACCTGTGATAGAAGCCATACTTGAACTGAATCCTTTAACAAATCGATGGTAAAAAGTGGCTAAACCATAAAAACTTTGAATATCGTGAATACTCTTAGGTACTGGCCACTCTACTATAGCTCAAATCTTTTCAGGATCTATAGTTTTTTCCTCTGATGTTACAATAAATCCTAAGAATACAACCCTATTAGTCATGAAAATACATTTCTTAAGATTTGCATATAAACTCTTGGTTCTAAGGGTTAAATAGATTTATCATAAATGACTAAGATGGTCTTCTCTTGTTCGACTAAAGATTAGGATATCATCGAAGTACACGACCATAAATAATCCAATGAAAGGTTGCAATACCTAAGTCATAATCCTCATGAAAGTACTAGATACGTTGGACAAGACAAATGGCATGAGCAACCAGTCATATAAACCATCTTTCATTTTGAAGGCGGTCTTTCATTCATCTTCCGATCTAATTCTAACTTAATGGTATACACTCTTAAGATCAATCTTAGAAAAGATGGTGGAACCTGCCATCATATCTAACATGTCATCTAGTCAGGGTATGAAAAATCTATATTTAATAGTGATTTTGTTGATCGTCCTATTATCTATACACATCCTCCATGATCCATCTTTCTTGGGCATTAATAATGTAGGCACAACACATGGGCTCAAACTTTTCCTAATGAATTCTTTGTCTAATAGTTCCTTAACTTGTCTTTGCAACTCAGCGTGCTCAATTAGGTTCAACCTATGGTGGGGCAAGTTTGGTAAGGTGGATCCAGGGACTAGATCAATCGCATGTTGAATGTCTCGCATGGGTGGCAGTTGCTTGGGTAACTCTTCAAGAAAGCCATCCTTAAATTCTTCTAAAAGGATCCCTACTTTTGGTGAATATTCGATTTGGGGTTTCTTAGGGGATTGTTTGTAGGTTAATGCCCAAACAGGAGTTCCATGCTCGATCCTCTTTTTCAAATCTTGAGCACTAATCAAATGTAAGCTCTTCTTTTCACTACTCTCTTTAGGTCCTTTGGGTGTCTTCTTGGATGTAGTCTTTGGTTGGACAACTTTAATAGTGATCTTCTTACCGCTGTCTTAAAAGCTACATGAATTTGACCTACCAAACAATGTCATATTATGGTCAAATATCTATAGCCTTCCTAAAATGATGTTGCTAACCTTCATTAGTAGCACATCGCACCATACCTTATTTTCATACGAACTAAACTGAATGGAGATCAAACACCTTTGTGTAACAGGGATAGATGATGCATACACCCATGAGACCTTATATGGAGTCGGATGGTCCACAGGGATTAATCCTAATCGGGACATGGCATCAGAAGAAATTGCATTGATACAACTTCAACTATCTAGGATAACTTTGCAAGGCTTATCTTGATACCTAATATAGATATGAATGATAGCCATCCTTCTCCAGTCCTCACTCTCCTTGGATTGAGCTAAGACACACCTAACAACTTTCAATCTCTTTCCAGGCTCTAGTCTCACTAGTCCTAAGATCTATTCAGCTTCCTTGAATTTCTCAATTAGATCTGAGTCTGATTCATATACTTTCTCCTCTTTAGATTCTACTGCCTCGGGCTTGTCAGTCTCACTACTAGAAAAATATAATTTAACAATGGACAAAATCCATTGCTAAATGATTTAGCAATGGATTTACATGTGTTGTTAAATTCCTCGTAGCTAATTAGCAACGAAACTCATATATGTTTCTATTCCGTTGCTAAATTTTTTTAGCAACGAAATAGCAACAGAATTATTGCGTTGCTATTTTTTGAATAACAAGTTTGCAAAACCAAATAATTTTCATAGCTCTTTCATTACAAATCAGTTGCTAATCTATTGTTAAACTTTTAAATATTTATTACTAGTCAATTGCTATTTCGTTATAAAACCATTGCTATAATTTTAATATTTCATTGTAAATCCATTTCTATTCAGTTGTTAAAATTTTAGTATTCCATTGCAGTTCCATTTCTATTCTATTGCTAATTATTTTGGATTTCATTGCAAATCCGTTGCTAAAGTTTTAATACTTTGTTGCCATTCCATTTCTAAGCCTTTCAAATATCTATTGCTAATGTATTGTAAATCCATTGCTAATTCATGGATTCTAGTTCTTTTTTTCATTGCTAGTCTATTGCTAAAGTATTATTTTTTATAATTTTTTTAGTTATATTTTTTGAAATATAATATTTACATATACCTGCTATATATCCAATAACAATCATAATCATTTTAAGCCATCCAACAACAATATCAATTCTTCATTCACTGATACCAAAAAATCAATAAAGTACCTATATTGAAAAGTATGGATAGTATATCAAAACACGTATAAAGTACACATAGTATTAAGATAAAGTATATATATCCAACAAGGTTCTCATACATAAAACAAAAGATATTAAGAAACAAGGTATATGGAGTTTCTAGGTGCATAACGCCACCACCGATATTTTGTCCATCTCTATCACCCCCCAATGCATGATGCTCCAAAGTAGATGCCTAACATCATATATTAAAAAATAAAGAAATGATAAAGAAAAGCACAAGTAAAGAAAAGTAAAAGTAATATTTTTTTTATCTCTTGTGGAGCTGAAGATGGTGCCGCCATTGGAGTATGCTGTATGTTCATTGGCGAACGTATCTAACCAAAAGGAGCAGTCCACCAAGTACCTGGCCAATTCGATAGTGCAGACTAAGGAATTGGAGGAACTATGGTAGGATTTCTTTCTAAAGATTCAGGATGCTCAGATGTAGAAGATGATGGCACTAATGATGGATGTAGAGTGGTCACAGCGTGAAAGATGTATTGTATCGTCTCCAAACTATTGCTCATCTTCTGCATATCATTCTTGAGCACATGCATTTCCTGAACCAATGGATCATCAGGTTGTCTTCTTTGGTTCAAGGTTACCATACTAGATACATCTACAGATGATGGACTGCTAGAAATAAATGTATGTTGACTAAATCCAAATACTCTATCCTTTTTGTATGGTCCAGCCACCTCCACCCAAGAATCAATATCAAAATAAGGTTGGGTCGTTGGGTCTTCACCATATTTTTTATGCATAATCTGATCATATGATTTCTATAATACAAGTATATATAACATGCTTAAGTATTTTAATAAAAATATGTAAATAAAATTCAAAGCATCCCAATAAATTAAATAGATGGAAAGAGCTCATTTTAGTAACTTTATATAGTGGTACCATGCACAAAAACAAGCTACGGTACATGCACTTAGGACTGGGAGGGTCCAACAATGTATTTCTTGGACTAAACAAGTGATCAACACCTCTATTGAGCACTAATGAGACTGAAAGAAACCAGCCAGCTGGGCTAAAAGCACAATCATGTTAAAAATGGCAATTTTATCACATGTAAAATTGCAAATTTATCGAATTATGTATACTTTTGACAGTGCAGAATGATCCATACTGACAATTGTTGGAACATGAAAATGTTTATAAGATCCATAACATATAAATTTAAGGCACAAATCGGGGCAGGAAACAAGAAAATTTCTACAAATCAAAGTTTTGGTTGATATGATGAAAATATATTTTTGTCAATAAAGAACAACTGCTAACCTGTCAACTCTCAGAACACTAATTCTACTTGAGATAGCCATTTCACACACGACTAGGGATTTTTTATCAACAGGCACAAAACTATGATTCACTGCAGACTTGAATTTTAAAAGCATCAAGGTATGTCCATATGTCCTGGAATTCCATGAGGGGTCTCAGTTAAAAAAAAAAAAACAAACAGAACTAGAAATTCTGACAATAACGACAAAAACAGTTTGTCTCCCATATGTTTTATGTAAGCTTGACATTAGTTCCTGATTCCTATCAATGCTAAGATCCATTGAGATTACAAAGCTTACTTGGTGGGAACATTCTAAAATAAGCAAAACAAGAACATTAATTTCATCCTTTCACATCTTTTCTTAACCAGATGTTGGCCATACACCAACACAACTCATTGGCAGATATAGATTCTGGATGTAAGATTATTGCAAAAACTTTCTTCATTGGCAGATATAGATTCATGCTTTCTTTGGCCATCAGAAAAGCATATAAGATTATCTTTCGGACAGGCCACCGTATTTCAAGATTCTATTGGTCTGAAAAATTGCTGGCTGACCAACATAATCCCAGATCACAGCGACTGCTGACATAAATTTGGCTGTACTTTGTTGTTAGGACCTTTGGTTTCAGATTGTGCATTGCTTTTTGCATGAGAAATAGAGAATCCTCCTCGAGGAAAAATGTATTTGTCTCAAAGGATTGCACTTCCAGTGGAACCCACCAATATCTCATTGAAGATCTATTGCTTTTTGAAGGCCAGCTCTGGGAAGCCATTTTCAGATACCCTATGTAGAAATGTCCTTAACTGCTAATGAACAGCAATATGTACGCTGAAGAGAATTACAAACAATTCAACCACTCAGAAAAGCACAAGAGTTGAAACTCAATAGCAAAGAAATAGTCACAGCACAATAAAATGGAGCGTGCTTTCTAATATAACTCTTGATGATTCAGGCATTTGAAGATATCCGAGTAAAATGCCCGCTTAGCTAATACCAATACCAATAAATGTATACAAAATGGTAATCATAATGTTTGAAAAAGGTGTAAGAAAAAAATTATTATTTACTGTGTAATTACATCACAACTAGCACACTGTAATGAAGGGTAATGTATGAATGATTCCAAAGTTGAATGACAGAACTAATTAACTGGAGGTTTTATTTTTAGAAGACTTGAATATAGGAAGCAAATTATCCAAGTCAAATCAGTATGCAAGTTCACATAATCCAATGAAGCCTGACAAGCACGCAATTACGCATAACCCAGAAACTGAGATTAAATCAAATACTCTGTTCCCCTCGCAGCTCTTGCATCAAACAGGAATTCTGCAAAACCAAGCATCAAAATTCACCAAAACCAGTAACCTACAAACCAACCATAAGTTTGTATTTTGAAAATTAACTGCAGATCCGACGTATTTTGAAAATATAGATTCTGTCCATGGTAACATATTTATCATTGACAAATGGTAGAGAAGACTCATAACATCCACATGATTCAAAGCAAACAATAAACACAATAAACCTTTATGACAACACCAAGACTCGGAATAAGATCTTAGAGGACAATACACTAGCATATGCATATATAAGATCATTATAAATGATGTTCATTACATACGCTAACTTTCTTCGCCTTTTCATCAATCGTCTCAGCCAAATCATCGGTACTGCTCTTTTTCTTCACCTCTTTCCTCATAAGGAAAAGCATATGACGGAGCCGGGCGCCCGCAACAATCTCCCACACATGTCGCACTAGAATGTGATCAGAACCAGCAGCAAATGTATATTTCCTCCACAATTAACTAACACAACTATATCATATCAACTAATAAACAGTAAAAAAAGTTAAACATTAAACCTTCAAATATTAAAATGAAAAGAAGAAATAAACATTATCTAATGCATACCATGAACTCATCAAACAATATGTCCTTTATCTCAAGAGAATACTTTGACCATATAGTACAACCCATAGGAAGATGATGCAAGATCTTTTTCAAAACAAAACGAACAGCATCACCAGGATAGAAATTTTTTCTTAAATCAAATGAAACATAAAGAGGTATCAAATACAAAGGCAAAAAATCCTTACGCTCTTTGTACAATACAAAAAGAAAAGTGAAATGAAAATCATACTCACGAGTTATGAGGACGTACAAGCTCTAACTTAATTCCAACTTGAATAGGTGCATCACCCTCTGTCTATGTCGAGATGTCTCTCCCTGATGCTGCATCTGCTGCTGCTGGCACCGCTGATGTGTTTGTGGCTTCTGTTGCTGAATCATGAATCAATGGAGCCATCACTGAGTGAGTCCTATTCGAGTCCTCACCTACAAATAAGAGCAACAATCACTAAAAATTAAAGAGGTGTGCTTCCTGTTATGCAAAATAAAATAGAATAAAGTAACATACCTGTGGGTGGCGTTGGTTGTGTGTCATGAGTCAATGGGATCATCATTGAGGGAGCCCTACTCGAATCCCCATCTAGAAATAAGAGGAACAAGATTGCTAGAAATAAAAAGGTGTACTTTCTATTATACAAAAGAAGATAAGAAAAAGTAGCATGCCTGTGGGTGGCGCCGAGTGAGTGTCATGAGTTGATGGGATCATCACTGAGGGCGCCCTACTCGAATCCCCATAAGTGAAACAAGATTCCTAAGAAATCAAAAAATGTGCTTTCTATCATACAAAATAAGAAAAGATAAAGTAACAAACCTGTGGGTGGTACCTCTGGTGGTGTAGGACTTGTTGGAGGTGGCGATGGATCTACCTCCACACCTTCCAATTGCATTAGATATCTATTAATCCCCTCTGAATTACACATCACTCTTTTACTTGTTCGGCCTCCTCTAGCTGATGAACAATAAGTCTTCTTGCCCCTTACCATGATTCACTGAAAAAGCATATTAAGAAAACATCAAAAATATATGATAATAAAAAAAAGTAGCACACATATAGCATATCAATGAAAAATCACAAAGAATGTAAAGTGTTAACAATACCTATGCATCAATCATCAAGATCCATCTCATCTTCACTACTTGAGTCATCATCATCATCACTACTTGAGTCAAAATTTGACTCTGCATCCTCTATCTCTCTAGTATTATCCTCAAGCTCATCAAAATCATTATCATCATTATAGTCTTCTTCCTTTTCACTTTCTACATCCTCATCATTATTGTCGTCAACATAAATACGTACCTCCCTTGCATCAATTTTTTCTACATGATTATGATCTGAAAGGATTAGGACTTCATCAAGGTCATTATTCAAATGAGGAATATACGATATTCTTGCTTCTTCATCTTGGTAATAATTATCATCGTTTGATCGTGCCTCTATTGATTCATCATCGTAAACCTCAGTAGGATATAATTTTGCTTTCACCTTA
Organism: Cocos nucifera; assembly: GCA_006176705.1. Lineage (NCBI taxonomy): Eukaryota > Viridiplantae > Streptophyta > Magnoliopsida > Arecales > Arecaceae > Cocos > Cocos nucifera. Next base: position 73,163 of record QRFJ01004061.1, on the reverse strand, counting down.
CAAACTACCCATCAATCATTCCTATCTTTGCTCCTGGAAGTCGGGTACTTTGTATAGTATACTTGCTGCGATTGGTTAGCCAATAGAAATGGCTCATATGCATTCAATCTCGACTTGTGATTAACCTCAACGATATCATATCCTGCATTGACTCTAACTCTTCGTATAGGATCAAACCAACGACACTTGAAAAGCACCACATGGTTTTTATGTCCAACATATTCTACTTCAAACACATAAATATCCTCCATTTTATCAATATGCAATTCTGAAATACATAAATATCTGAAAAACTAACTTAGTTCAGCCAATGCATCCCATATTGGTTTAGGTAACATATCACGGAATGCCAAAGGCAACAATCTTTGCATGAATATATGACAATCATGACTCTTCATGCCATGTATTTTGCCTTCGACCACATTAACCCCTCGAGCTATATTTGACACATATCCATCTGGAAACTTCAATTGCTTAACCCATATACACACCTCCTTAACTTGAACAGGTGATAACATGTAAGTTGCCATAGGCTTTACCAATTTGCCCCCAATTTCCTTCAGCTCAAGTTCTGGCCGCTTGCAAAACTATTTTATATCACAACAGGCTTGACCAGTATCCTTTGTTTTGCCTTTGATGTCCATCAGAGTGCTAAATATATTATCAAACACATTTTTTTCAACATGACATCTAAATTGTGATGAATGAGATTTGTGGACCAGTAAGGCAACTTCCAGAATATGCTAACTTTCTTCCAATTATGTTCTTTCCAAACCTAGTGAGTTTTTGTTGACCACATGCACGAGCGAATATGATTTGATCAAATTGATCTAATCTATCTTTAATTTCCTTGCCACTCAATCTGGATATAGGTTTTGCTCTTTCTTGGGTTGATTTTTTGAATGCATCTTTTTGTTTGCGGAAAGGATGTTCTTCCAGAAGAAACCATCGATGATAATCAAACCAACACGGTTTCTTACTACCACCTTTTAGGATAAACGACTTTGTATGTTCCATACAATAAGGACACGCAAGTTTACCATGTGTGCTCCACCTGACAACATCCCATAGGCAGGAAAATCATTGATTGTCTATAAAAGGGCAGCCCTTATGTTAAAGTTTTGTTTCTAGAAAGCATCAAATGTGCATACACCCTCACTTCATAAATTTTGCAATTCATCAATCAATGGCCTAAGAAAACATCTATGCTTTGGCCAGGTGAAGTTGGATCAAGAATAATAAGAGTTAAAAATATATTATTTTTATCTATGCACATCCCTGGCGACAAGTTATATGGTGTTACAAAAATAGGCCAACATGAATAAGGTGCAAAATTATTGGCAAATGGTCTAAACCCATCAGTACATAGCCCCAGTCTAACATTCCAATACTTACTAGCAAAGTCTGGATGCACCAAGTCAAATTGTTTCCATGCCTCTTCATCTGCTGGATGTGAGACCACAGTCGGATCACGACGAACGCCTTCTTTATGCCATTGCATATGCCTAGTAGATTTTCCCGACATATATAATTGTTGGAGCCTAGGAGTTAGAGGAAAATAGCACAATACCTTATAAGGTATATTAGATTCCTTTGTATTATCCTATATATTAGGCTTGAATCGAGGCTGACCACATACGGAACACCCTTTCTTCCCCTCATCATCCTTATAGTATAACATACAATCATTCAGGCAAACATCTATCTTCTTATAGCTTAATCCCAACTCCATGACCATTTTCTTCGATCGATAAAAATTCTCTGGTAACTTTTCATCCTTAGGTAGCATGCTTTTAATTATTAAGAGCATACGGTCATAACATGTCTCGCTCATATTGAACTCCGATTTAAGATTCAACAATTGTGTTACAGATGATAACCTTGTATGTGCTTTGCACCCCTCCCATAATGGCTCATCAGCATCTTTAAGTAATTCATAAATCCTTGCAGCTGATGGATTTGGAGTTTCGTTAAAATCATTCACAGCATCATAGGTCATATCAGCCCTTCTTGTGCCATCCATAACCATATCCATATAAGGATTTCTAAGATCTGTCCCTCCCCCCAGCACTTACAGGATGAGGATCATCAAACCTCCAAAAAGGTTCCCCATGAAACGTCCAATTTTAATAGCCTTGCACAAAACCTTTCTTGTATAGATGCACCGTCACTAAATCGGGGATCAAAAACTTTTTATTCTTACATATCGTGCATGGGCAGAGAATTTTATCTCCTTCCATAGTCAATGGATTCGATGTTGCAATTGCAATGAACTCATCAACTCCATCCTTAAATTCTGGTGTCACCCTTCCACTATAGACCCTATGGCTCATCCATCCATGATGTTCAACTGCCATTGTGCATCAACAAATATGCAGAACAAGAAAAGTGAACATCTGCAAAAAAACTAGAAGGCTATTTGTCCAATTATATGAATGATTTGGGGATGAAAGAAATCAATATGACCTCTCATATGCAATGCATTTGTTAGACTTAAGCTATAAAAAAAAAAATAAAAAGAGATCTTAAAAGTTATTGTTGAAGAAACTTGTCATATTTGAGCTAAAATTGGCAGAGCATGAATTGGTAAAGCATACTAGCTTTTGAAGATTCTCAAACTAGGATTGAAGATCTGTCCATACCTTTTCATTCTTTTGGTACAGAGATCTGTCTAGACCTCACTTTTTCCAAATTAACAGGTAGACAACCAGCATTCCATTGCTTTACCCCTTCATGAAACAACTCTACAGCCAACAAATCAATCAACTGCAGCATTACTATCAAAGTTGGATCAAAATATCATTCCCTAGTTAAACCTCTGCCCTAGCATATGGATCAAAATATCACCAGCATATGGATCAAAATATCATTCCCTAGTTAAACCTCTGCCCCAGCATATGGATCAAAATATCACCAGCATGACTGAAACGAATTGAAATGAAAAAAGGTTCATACCTATTTAATTTCTTGTATCGTCCTCTGGAGCTACGACCTGGTGGGAGGCTTGGAGCTGCCGAAGAGGGACTAGAAGAGGATATCCGGCTGCCCACCAGCCGCCAAGCGAGAGCAAGAGTGAGCGAGAGAGAGAGAGAGAGAGGGCGAGAGGCCTGAGTGGTGCGGGGGGCGGCATGGAGCCAGGGCGTGCAGGACCGTAGGGTGCGGGCACCGCTGCCAGGTAGGGAAGGAGGGTCACGCGGAGCTACGAGAGGCACAGGTGCGGGCGCTGGGGCCGAGGGGATGGGGTGGGGGGTCGCACCAAGCGGCGTCGCACGATGGCAGGGGATCGTGCAGTTGAGGGAGAGGGAGATTATTTTGGGCTTAAGCATTAATCGGCATCCATTTCTTATGCCTTTACCAGATCTCAATGCCCAACTGCCCAAATCTCAAAGCCTACTTATCTAAAAAATTAAATATAGATAATTCTAAGCTTTTTGATAATCTAAAAATTATTTTTTTTAAAATTAGCAAGTAAAATTTTGTTGAGTTGAGTTGAAAAACTACTTTATAGTAAGTTTCTTTATTTTTAAATTAGCAACGAAGACATTGCCATTTCAATTCTATTATAAATATTTTTATTTTCAGATTAGTAATGGAATAAATTCGGTTGTAAATCTGTTATAAGCTAATAAAAAAATCTGCAATTCATTTAGCAATAAAAATTAAATTCGTTGTAAATCTATTGTCATATTTTATTGCTAATCCGTTGCAATTCCGTTGCCAATAATACGCGAGAACCTCCTACCATACTTGGCAACTATTTTTAGATCCATTTTTATTTTATTACAAAATTTTCGTATCTAATCCATTGCAAGTCTGTTGTAAATTTATTTTTTTTAAAATTAGTAATGAAATTAAATATTCCATTGCTGATTCATTGCTGATTAACAACGGATTAGAAATAGATTCTATCCATTGCTAAATTTTCATTGTTAAATTGCATTTTTCTTGTAGTGTCTCAGGTTTGGGCTCATCAATAAAAAGAGTGCGGATAGGGCACTAAGCCGCTACATGACTAAATCCTTAACACCTAAAGCATCCCATGACTCTCGATCCCTCTTCTAGAACACTCTTATCCTTTTCTTCTTTTCTTACTGACAGATTAGGGTTTAGATTTTGGGATCTCCGGGTAGGGATCTGACTTGATCTTGGTCTAGATCCTGAGGGTATTGATCGAACAGGCTCGATCCTTTGAACTATTAGACGATGGTACCTCTCAGCATCCTAGACTATCTGGTATGCATGATCTAGAGTCATAACTTCATGCAAATAAAGCTTACGTTGTAGTTCCTCATGTAGCCCGACTCTAAATCTAGAAAGATCACAAGTCTATCCTCGTTAACACCATACCACATCTAGAATTCATCAAATTTGACTATATATTCTAATATGAGTCAATTACCTTGGGTTAATCATTGCCATTGATCCATCAATCTCTGCTTATAAGACATGGATAGGTACTTCTCTCGTAGTTTCTCCTTCATCTCTACCAAAGTCTCTATAGGTTCATGCCTATGGTGTTTAATCAAGACCTGAACATCATGCCAATATAGCTTGAACTGATTTAATAATTTCATCTTAGCATACCAAACCTCCCTACGTTCAATCATATTGTACCACTCGAAGAAGTGGTCTATATCCACTTTCCAGTCTAAATATTTCTTTGGATCTAAATGCCCATCAAAGCTAGGTGCATCAATTTTTGTACTTCTTACTATTCGATCATTTAGGTCAATAGGTTCACGCTGGGGTCGACCTTCTAGGCACTGACTTACTTATAGACCTAACCTTAAACCTTGAGATGGAGTCTGCTCAGTCTAGACTAAAAGCACTAGTGGGGTCCCTGGGTTTAATTCTACAGTCCGAACCCTTTGAGCATCTTCTAAGTCTCCTATTCTTTGGCCATAATTCTGCACCAAATGGGTCAAGTTGTCTAGTCTCTCTAGGATGGCCTCCATCATAGATTACTACTTGGACTTGGTTGATCCAACATGGATGGGTACTCAATTCTAACTTGGGTATGTATGCAATATAATAAGTTTAAGGGTTGCCTAGACCTAAAGTTTGATGCACAACGAATCGAACAAAGTACGAACTGAATCTACTGTCCAATTCCATCAACCAACCAGATAAAGAGTGTAGTCATGGGAGGCTCCCCTTGCTCTCGCAAGGACCTAATTAGAGAACCATGAGCTAGCTTCGGCATTTGCCTCTTTACCACTAGCCTTAGATATCGGTTTTGAGAGTGGATTGTAGACTCAACTCATGCTAAGTCTTAATGAATCATACGAACTGACTCAATTGAATCTTAGAGCTAACTTCTAATTAATTTTAAATTAAAGTTTGGGTTCTAAGATGTAAGTTAGTGGTTTATGGGCTAAGGAAGGATGATGAAATCCCTATCTTATCTTATAATAATGAGTATGCCCTTAATTAAGTTATGAACAATGCAATGCAACACAACCAGAATTTCAAAAGAACATGTTTAGCCTTACAGGTTGAATTCATAAATGAGCTTAATCTTAGCCTAAGATCAAATAATCAGAGTCTAAAGTGCTATGAATCTAATTTCCAGCAAAATAAGTTTTATAATTTTTAAATTCTTATATAATAAATTATGAATTTTTCTACTACCTACATAGAACAGAGTGTTTTACCCGAACAATAGGGTTTTTAGATAGTTTTAAAAAACAAAATGATAGAATTTCGAAGAGAAATTTTAGGGGCGGATTCCTTATCAAATAAAGTTTCCAAAATAGTAAAAATTATATTTTTTAATTTTTTTATAATTAAAAATAAATTTTTTAAGGACTATTGTGTGAAATAAAAAATAGTGCAGAATGCAAAATCTAATCAAAACCTAAGGCTTTGATACCAAATCTGATGCAGGATGGATATGTGAATGAAGATGCATCTAATTTTTTTATTTTTTTTAAATTTATTTTTAGCAATCAAAATGATATACAAAAGTAAATCTAATAAGATCTAAACTTTCAAGGAAGAAAAGTATTGATTAAAGCAAGTAGATCTTTCTAGCATGTATATCTGTCTCTTTTAATTTTTAAGAATCTAAGATCGAAGGCAATTGAGAAATCGCCTTCTTGATTAGGCTTTGTAATTTAGATTTAGATCTAAAAAAATTAAGAAAATAAATTTTACTTACCAATAATAATGATCACCTTAATAGATCTATGAAGATTCTGCTCAGATCATCGCTCAATTTGATCTTAGAGCAGTTAGGTTATTGCAAGTGATTACGATCTCAATTCATGAAAGATCTTCACTAATTCAGAGAGAAATAAACTTAGAAGAAGAGAGAAATTAACCAAGAGGGGGAAAGAGGATCTCTAGATTGGAGATGAAAGCAACAGCTTTAATTTTTTTCTTTCATTTTCATTGTCCCTTAAGAGCTCTAATACATAGATATTTATAGATAAGATAACAAGGGTTTAAAATAATTCAAACACTAATAGTTTAAAATAAATTAAACTCTAACAAGCTAATCATGTAGGTGGCGCCATCTTATGATAAACTTGGACCATGTCTCGCACCAATCAATAGTTGTCATGTGGACTTTTTGGGCTAATCTTTTAAGACTTCTTCATGGTGCAAGCTAGAAAATTGAGACTCTCCTTTGGGCAACATCAAGGGTCCATCAAGACTCCAACTTGAGTGATGATGCAGTATAGAGGTGGAATCTAAGTGGCACATATAGCAGTCTAAAATACTAATTGCTAACATATTAAAAATAACTTATTAAAGTATGAAAACTCTTATTGATATAGTTAGATCTGGCTTAGTCAAGCCAGATGGTGGCTTGCGAACTGGTGTCCGCACTAGTGGAGGCGAGACATCTTATGTGGCTATATCATGATGAGAGGATCTTTCCGATGGTGATTCAATTATGGAGATTGACTATCCGCACAAGGTATTGTGCTTGGAACACAAGTAGTAGTAGTAGTAAAATTATTTTACTACATATATACTTAATTTTCAGATTTGAAATACATGTACATCATATTTCGATCCTAGATTTGTAGGATTTATAGATCTAATCTATAGCTCTTAGAAAAATTAATTAGATTAATTATTATTCTACTACATTATTTTTGAAAAAGTTTTGAAAGTAGAGCTAGAAATCCTGCATGTTTTCCAATAATGGTATCAGAGCAACTAGGTTATTTAATGTAATATATATGCATGCTTAGATTATTTATTTAGATTAGATCTAAATAATAATTTAATTTTTAAATCTAAAAATTAATTTATGATCATATGGACTGAAGGTTGTCTTACTGTATGGTTTACTCCTTATAGTGTAAAGGTTATTTTGGTACGTGCTGATCTAAAACATTAATTATAAAATTTTAGATCTGATCTAATAATTTTTATGATATAATTGAATGATTTTAATTTAATTTTTTAATCATGCATAAGTATTTAGATTAGATCTAAATAATTCATGATTTTTATGTATTGTACATAGATTTACATTAAAACCTATAATTAGTAGCTGTTTGTGAAATGAGCTAACCCATTTTTGAAATAAGTCAATCCATTTGGTGAACAATGCTAGATTGTAAAAGAACCTTTCAAAATTTTAAAAAATATTTTCAAAATGCTGAATCCCAACCCTCAGTCTAAAAACTTAATTAAGAATTAAGTATTATGAATTAGGGTCTAGAATTATGAATTAAAGATCCTAAGTTATTGATCATAAAATATAAGTTATCAGATTAGATGAATTAGGTCCATTAATTGGATTAGACCTAAGATTAGTTAAAGAATGGACTAAATTAGAGTAATTAATCAAATCTAACCAAATGTTGATTTAGACTAGATCAAGGATTCTTTAAACTAAATTATAATAGTTGTAGTTGGTCAAGTCCATGCCTTTAACAAGGACCAAATGGGCTTGATTCATGGCTACATGGTCAAACCCAAAATTACTAAGTTGATCAAATTGAAACTAATGAATTGGATGGTGTCTAAAGTAAGTTTGGCGATCCAAACCAGTGGTGTTTAATTGGAAGCTATTCATACTAATTCGATCTTTGATGAGTTAATGGCATATCCCTTCTACTGATCCCACTTACCTGATCATCTTAGTGAATTAGATTTTGATTAGATCACTTGATAATTTGAGCTCATCCATATTAATTAGGTAAATCAGTATGCCTGATTTAGGTTCTCCTAATGTTGATTTAAATTAGATTCTTTTTTATTTGACTTGGTGAAGTCAGTAGGAGGATCGAAATTGGCTGGTTAATCCTCTCTCTTCTTCTTAAAATGGGTTAATCAAATCCTCTAAAATTATTAGATCCTTAAAAATGATAAAGTTATGGTGATAACTAAGTCATAGCCTCCCATTAAGTCGAATAATAATGGATCCATTAGTTTAATAATTATTGGAGGCCCAAAGGCTTGATGCTTATTGATGCAGCCTATAGTGTGGCGATTGTTAGGGAAGTAGGATGGAAGATGCATGAAACAAGAGAAAGCGGAAGAAAGAGGAAGAAATCTCTTCTCTCGAATTTTATTTCACTAGCTCAAAATTGACTTCACTATAATGAAGGCCAAGGGCCTTTATTTATGGAGCAAAAAATTTAATTCAAAAGCTAAAAGGAATTCTAAACAAAGTCATGAAAGAAATCCTAAACAAAATCAAAACAACCAAAATGAAACAAACTCAAAAACTAGACTCTAGGAATCTTGGTAAACTTGTGCACTACTATAGACCTGTTAGACAATATAATTTAACCCCAAAATTTTTAGTGATAGCAAAGCTATTAAGCCTATATGGCTTGGAAAGAAGTTTTCGAAATTAGTGTCATAATAAGGATTCTGATACCGAATGATAAAGTTATGGCTATTCTAGCTCAATTATGTCAGAACCCTATAGAACTTGTGTAATTAGGCTGAATTCACATCCTTTTGGATCTGATCTCTTAAATTCATATATCTATTGGCTATGACATCTGCATCATCCTCCCCTGGCTGGAGAAAACTCATCCTTGAGTTAAGAATCTCTTCATCTAAAGAATCTCCTGCATAAGGTATCAGATGCTTCACATTGAACACATCAGAGATTTGAAGATGACTTAGTAATTTTAGCTGATAGACATTATCATTGATCTTTTTAATTATCTCAAAACGTCCCATCTTTCATTGGCTTAGCTTATTATATTCTCCTACTAGATATCGTTTCTTAGTCAGAACAGTCCATACATAGTCACCGACTTCAAAAGACACCTTCTTTCTATGCTTATCTGTAGCCTCCTTGTACTTAGCATTGCTAGCTTCAATACGTTCTTTGACTGATTGATGTATAGCCTGAAGATCAGCAGCTAAATCTTTGGCCTTTGTATTGGATCATCTTCTAAAACTTATCAGGGTTAAGTCTAGAACACTGTTCAGATTCAGTTCATAGATAATCTGAAATGACCTGTAGCTTGTAGTCCTATTTATAGATTGGTTGAATGCAAATTCCGTCTGTGCTAAGGCCAAATCCCATTACTTTGGATGCTCTTCCATAAGACTCCTTAATAGATTTTCCAAACTTCTATTGATGGATTTGGTCTATCCATCTATTTGAGGATGATAGGCTGAACTAAATTGCAACGTGGTTCCCAAATTCCTCTATAAACTCCTCCAAAAGTGGCTCATGACTTTTGTGTCTCGGTTAGAAGTAATAGATTTGGGCACTCCATAGAGAGACACTATTTCTTTGAAGAATAGTTGAGCTATGTTTGAAGCATCCATGGTCTTTCGACAAGTGATGAAGTGAGCCATCTTTGAGAATCTATCTACCACGACCATCATACCGTCTCGGAGTAACAGGTAGACCCAAAATAAAATCCATGCTGATATCTTCCCATGGATGGTTTGGAATAGATAGAGGGGTATATAATTCTGCATTATTGTTGTCCCCTTTGATATTTAGCAGATCCTACATCATTCCACAAATCTGGTTACATCTCACTTCAACTTTGGCCAATAATATTTGTTTTGAATGAGTGAAAGAGTCTTGTTTCTGCCAAAGTGTCCTTCATTATGCAGCTACTGTACAATCTTTTCTCATAGGGAACAATTGGGAACACATAGCTACACACCTTGAAACAAAAATCCATTATGTAACTGATAATCAGTTTGGGTATGAGAATGTACCTCTTATAGAATTTGGCCAAAGTTAGGGTCGCTATCATAAAGATCTTTCAAAGTATTGAATCCAATCACCTCCACACAAAGAACACTTAGTAGCTTGGCTGTCTGGCTTAATGCATCTGCCACTTGATTCTGAGCACCAGACCTATGCTTTAGAACAAAGTGGAACTCTTGCAAAAAGTTCACCCACTTGATATGCCTGCGGCTCAGCTTCTTTTGTCCATTGATGTACTTGAGAACTTCATGATCAGTGTATAAGATGAACTCTTTCTGAACTAAATAAAGTCACCACTATCGAAGCGTACTAATCACTGCATAAAATTTCACATCATATGTTGAATAATTTAGCTTAGATTCGGATAATTTTTCACTATGGAAACAAATAGGTCACCCTGAAGAAACCAGATCTAGGATTTCATGGGTAGATCTTGAAACTTTTTCAAGATCAGACAGTAAAAAATTTAAATAAATTAAATATTTATTTAAATAAGTATGAAAATATGCTAGATCTAAGATTTATTACATGATCAAGGCATGATATTAAATCAAAAATTAAAAAACATAAAGGAAAGATTAACATGTTGATCTCATCAACATGCTACAATACTACATCTAATGCAGCTATAAAATAAATAGATCAGATCTATTACCTATGCAAGTTAGATGTTCTAACTTATTGATTTAGATTTGAGGATAATGTCACAAGCCGCACATGCATCCGGCCTCTAGGAGTCGTTCACACGAGCCCAAGAGCATGATCAGAAATCCTGATGTAGAAAATCAGCATAGTATGCTAGTACTGTATCGATCTTCCTTTGATGGTCGATCAGATGCCTCCTTCTTCTAGTTTGGACTCTTCCAAAGAGGAAAAGATGGAGAAGAGGGTTTAGATCTGAGACTCTCTCAGAAAACCCAAGGAAGAAGGAAGGAAGATGATGAACACAGCAACCCTGGAAGAAGATCCTCCTCTTCTTCTCTTTGCTCTCACCTAGACACCTAGTTTGGTGTCTATGGAACCCCAATGCCCAAAGATCCTCTCCCTCTAATTTTCACACACCCCAAAGCACTCCTAAAGGTCTATATTTTACAAAAAAATCAAACCAAAATTTATCCTAAATAAAATGATATGCAGAGTCCAAGTTTGGTCAAGAACTCAGACAAGGAAAGGACATAATATGGCAAGTTGTTGGGGTGCCCAACTCTTGGGCGCCCCCACCTTATTTCCTGCCATGGATCAGTAATAGGAGTGCACAAAAATTTCTTCTTTTATCATGAAATTTAGAGAAAATAAAGAAGGTGTGGGTGGCACAATTAGAAGGAGGTGTTTTAGTTTATAAGGATTCTATCTCATAGAATCCTAGATCAAAACTTACTTCTCTTTTTGACTTGGTCAACCAGCAAATTACCATATGAGAAAGAGAGGGAGAGAAGAGGCATGTGTGAAGATCAGGGGAAAGAGAATTTCCATAAAACATTTCTAAAAAATAAGCATGGGGGGCATGGAGGGCAAAGATGGTGCAAGGTGTAATCCTAGTCTCACTAGGATTTCATTAATGACTTGGTCAAACATAGTTTTTCAAATTAAATTAAATCAAAATTAAATTAAATAAATTAAATTAGATTTTAATTCAATTAAAAATTTAATTAAATTATATTTAATTTAAATTTAATTTTTTAATCAAATTAGAAAATTTGGTTGACCCAAGTCCTAATTGAACTAGGACTAATTTTTTCTTGCACTTGGCTTATCTAATAAGCCAATTGAACTTGATCCAATTAAGCTCAAACTAAATCTAATTAAATTATATTTAATTAAACTTAATCTTAGCTCTTTGGCTTAATCAAATTAAGCCAATTAGCAATTAAATTGCTAATCGATCTTCTTATAATACTTGTGTCAGGTTAAACATCAATCATATTGATCGTTTAACCCTCGAACGATTCTTAATCGTTGATCAACCATCTGATTGGATCATGAGCTCTAATGTGTATGATCTCATAGGTTTGAACCTAAGTTGGTAGTACAAAAATAAATTTTTGTACCAATCAAAGTAACCATCTAGCAATGGTATCCGACGGTCGGATAGGTTGAATGTGTAGAACAACATCCTTAGAATCCTTACGGATATAGTTTCCATATAATTCATCCCCTTGACCAATATGCTCATAGAACATTTCAGAGTTTAGTTATCAACTCTGATCAGGTTATCCACATTATATTTTAAAATATAAAATCCATCTAATGGATTATCCTTGTCAAGATTTTGCTATATTGAAATATAGTGATACATTCTTTTCCAACTCTTGGAATGGTCAATTCCATCTTGATCATACTCTAACTTCACAAAAACTTGACTGTGCCTAGAAGCCTTCCATTATTGAATTAGAAATTCAGTTAGTCAGGTACTAAAGCACAATAAGTTGCTTGTAAGTCATTGAGATGATCTCGGATTTAAGGATCTCTTATACCTATATCCCATCAGAGACATTTTCGACAGCAGAATGATCTAGAGTTGATCACGTTCAATGACGATGTATCCATACATCTCATATGTATACCATACCAATATCTCTATACTTCTTGGTTAAGAGGATAACCATCCCATATAGCATATAATGATCTATGCTTGATGGACACTGTCATCCTAATTAACAATCTATTATTTAGTCATGAATAGATTTAAGGACTAATTGATAAATCCTCTCTTTATCGAAGCTAAATAGTTCTAAGAACTTCATCACAATAATGGAGTTCATTAGAAGATGAAAACTTTACAATAAAAAATATCAAAAATATATTTTATTTATTAATGAATCAATTATAATTATAATAAGCTCAATCATCAACAGACTGACGATTGACTTTGGAACACATTTTCTAACATGCCTTTCTTGACTGAGAACTCCACCGACTTTAGTAGAGGATGCATCACATTCCACCTCGAAGACCTTGGTGAAATCAGGAAGGATAAGGACATCAGTAGAGATGATTTTCAATTTGATTTCTTCAAAAGTCGCCTGTGCTTCAGGTATCCACTAAAATTGCTATCCTTTCATGCAATCGGTCATAGGAGACATTATCGAAGAAAACCCATGGATGAATCTATGGTAGAATGATGCTAGGCCATGGAAACTTTGGACTTCAGTGATGCTGCATGGCACCGGCCAATTCTGAATAGCCTGGATCTTGGATGGGTCAGCCTTCAGTCTCTTAAAGGAGATGATATCGCCTAGAAAGGTCAGGCTATCCACCACAAAACTACACTTCTTAGGATTGGCAAATAACTTCTCTCTTCTTAATGTGCTAAGGACCTTCGTAAGATGCTGCAAATGATCCTCTAATGTAGGACTGTAAATAAGTATGTCATCAAAGTAAACCATAATAAATTTACTAATGTATAGCTACAACACATGGTTCATCAGTCTCATGAAGGTACTCGACATATTGAAAAGTCCAAAAGGCATCATAAGCCACTTATACAGGCCCTCTCTTGTTTTGAAGGCTGTCTTCCATTTGTCTCTAAGTCTGATCTATAGTTGATGGTAGCCACTCTTCAAATCGATTTTGGTAAATATCTTGGCTCCAGCAAGTTGATCAAGCATGTCATCCAGCCTTGGGATTGAAAATCGATATTTGATGCTGATCTGATTGATGGCTCAACTATCGATATACATGTGCCATGAACCTCTTTCTTTGGAACCAGCAAGTAGGTACTGCACATGGACTCATACTTGGATGGATGTAACATTTGTCCAACAGCTCCTGGACCTGTCACTATAGCTCCTCATGTTCAGCTAGGCTCATGAGATACACCAGCTAATTCGATAGACTTGCCCCAAGAATAAGGTCGATGTGGTGTTGAATATCTTATTATGGTGGTAATCCTAAAGGCAAGTCTTCAGGGAACATATTAGCAAATTTTTGGAGGATAGGACGTACCTAGAGTGGGATGTCATGTTTGGCTAATTCATCCTTTTCTACAATCGCTAATAAGTAACTAGCCTCCATTGCCTCCTTTAGGCATGCATGTTTAGTCAAAAGATTGATGTTGGTCTCCAATTTTGATTTGGATAGATCTTCTTCTTTCATCAGTGCCAGGGTAATCTTTTGATTGTCTTTAAAAAATATATACGTATTCCGTCGACCATCATGCATAACATTTCGATCATATTGCCATGGCCTCCTTAGGAGTAGATGACAGACACCCATGGCCACTACATCACACCAAATATTGTCGTAGTACTTCTACCTAATGGAGAAAGATACAAGATAGCGACTATCGACAATAACTTTACTTCTCTTTTTGAACCATGAAAGTTTGTATGGTCGAGAATGTTTTTCCATTGATAGGTTCAGCTTCTTGATAGCCTCCTAGGAAATAACATTTTCACAGCTACCACCATCAATAATTACTTTACAAACTTTCTTTGCAATGGTGCAATAGGTATGAAAAATATTTGTTCATCTCCAATCTTCATCCTCTTCTTTTCTTGGAACCAGCAAGCTCTTTCATACAACGAGGGCTTTTCTACTATCCCCAAAAAGTACAGAATCATCCTCCTCACCATCAGTTTCATCATACGTAGGTTCCTATTCTTCATCAGCAAGCTTTTCTTCTTCAATTAGCAGCTACTTCTTAGGATGGCTAGCAGGTTTCTGGCACTCATTCTGGGTGTGCCCAACTTTGCCATAATTAAAATATCTAATCATGGAAGATCCAGCTTAAACTGGTCTTGGAGGCCTTATATCAGCAATATGAATAGGGGGCAGGGGCTAGGGTAGGGTTGTGCCGCATATCCCTTTGATTGTTAGCTGTTGGTGCCTAATTGCTACATAGAAGAGGTTCAGGGCGGGGAAGAGATCTTCCCCATAATTGCTCCTCAGCCACCATAGCTCTATGGTATGCTTCTTTGACCGACCACATAGTGTGAAGCTGTAGGGCATCTTGGATATGTTGTCGTAGAACTCTGAGGTATCGCGCAACCATCTGCTCCTCGCTCTCAGCAAGATCGTTTCACACTACCAACTAATAGAACTCCTTTATATATTCATCAATAGATCTGGGGCCTTGTCGAAGATTCTATAGGCATTGATATAGGATTTGGGTATAGTTGACACCTTCTTCATCTTCTCCCAATTTTGAATTTTTGGTTTGCCTTTGTGCTCCCGAGTTTTCTTCAATTGTTGCCACCAAGCAGAAGCACGACCAGTCAATTTAAGGGCAATAAGTTTTACCTTTTTGTCATCAAGAATCTCTTGGTATTTGAAGATACGCTCGATCTGATCTAGCCAATCGAGAAACACCTCTGTTTGTAAACTATCCAAATATTTAGGTAAATCTACTTTGATTGAGTCGAACCAACGAGTTGATTGCTCGAACAATTCTCCATGACCCTCACATTGACATATGGGAAGATCCCTATGAAAAAAATTTTGAAATTTAAACACTCTCCTTCAGATCTGTGATTGCCTTAGATCTTGCATCCCTGGTTTCCAACTTCGTAAGATGCTTTGGAAAAAGCCTTATTTTTTGGATCAGGTTCGTTCAGATCTGATTAGATCAAAAAAAATATTTTAAAATTTTTTTCTCTAAGATCCTAATCAGATATGAGACTCCTCAGATCTGATCATAAAGATCTAATAATAAAAATTAAAATTAAAATTAAATCTAATTTAATTATACCTTTATTTTGGATAATTCAATTATCCTGTGATGATCCTGATGTTTGTCTGTGTTAGATATATGTGCCCTAGAAGTCAGAATTGGCTGACACTTGTAATACACTTCTAGGGGGCAAAATTATAATTTTGACTATAATTTATAAAATGGGTTATTTTCTATCACACATGTGTATTTAGTGTCTGTGATACATCTTTTGAGTTAATGGTAATAATAATTCATATTTTCAAGAGTTGAAAATTTAAGACATGAATAATCATTATTAACTCATAAACAGCTCCCGACCATAGGATCATCACGAGGATGGTGATTGATCCGGAAGGTTGGTGTACGATTGCTTCTCTTTAGTAGATGAGTCTTGAGTCTACGGTGTGGAGACACCGGAGCGAGAGTACAGGTACTCATTAGAGAATGAGGGCACTAAGCGTGACCACCTCGAGTAGTCATTAGGAAGTCTACCTTCTCGTCAATGACTGACTCGATGCTGCAGTAGTATGTCTGGTTCTTTGACCTAAGATGCATCAGCAGTTCACCTTGAGGGTGTTATAGTTTGACTGCACCATTACTCGGTCTCCTAGCCATATGGAATCCTGAGGTGTATGTTGGCTATAGCATGTTCATTATAGGAACTGGATTGCATCAAGATGGGATCTATCTACCTCGGTGGTAGAGGAGCAGCCCTATGATAATCATGAGAATCAAGTTCTGAAGCCCATGGCCATGGCAGAGTGAAATAATAGAAAGAGTTTCTATTTAGGTTTTCACATTGGACTCGAATCGAATGATTATATCATATGACAAGACTAGGGTTTGACGAGTTTACCTTAACCCTAATCTGATCGGGGCTCAAGATAGAAGAACTGAATCACACAGGTAGCTGCACCAAGAGGTTCACATTCAGCTCTGATGGGTTGCCACCATATACTGCTAGGTGTCATTGGTAGATTTTGGGAGCAATTAGAATGATTTAGATGATCGATCATTCTAGCTGTTCGAATCAGAAGAGTTCTGATCCATCGAAAGGAGTTTCGATGATGTCTATGATAGAGATCATGACATATCCCATTACCATACAGAACTGAACCTAACTGGGTCACACAAACAAGGGTTTGAATCTGGTGATCATCAATTGAACTGATCTAGTTCAATTGATCTGAATGAGATTCAATTAGGTTCAAGAAAATCGTGCTAGCACTCGATTGAACCTAACGTTCTTCTTTTACTATCATAAATAAGTTGTCCTGACTGAGCCAAAGGAGTTTGTGCTCAATCAGAGGCCTTCATATGGTCTGACTGGAGGTTGTCCAAGTCAGAATAGGTTGTCTTATTTGTAAGACATTACCTGCCATTTTTGGTCACCTGCCATTTCTTTTCTTTGACTTTGGTCAAAAGTCTTCCTTTGACTGGTCAAACGTTGACCATTGACCCTTTGACTTTTGACCACATGTCATGCACCTATTGGAGAGCTGGTGGGGGCCTGTCCCCCTGCCAGAACCTGGCAAGGAGAAGGGCGCACGCCAAGGGTGGCGTGAGCCCAAGGAGGCACCTAGGAGTCCTTGTTGGACAAGGACTCCACCTCCCTTTTGGATTCCAATCAGAGTTCTACTAAGAATCCAGTTTGACTGGTCTTAGGCGCCCTCTAAGGAGAAATCCAGGGGTCTCTATTCTAACCAATCAGATTTAGATCTGATTTCACAAAGGGTTGTGATTGATTGAGAGGAAGAGGAGTTGGATCACAAGAGGTCTATAAATAAGACCCTGCGCCCAACCCTAATTCTAAGTGAAAGAGAATGCTATTAGACACGCCCCAAGGCTGCCTCTCCCCTCCTTCTCCACACCATAGTCTCTTCTCCCCTTGCTCTCCACGTCCAAAAGGTGTTTTGGACTTTGGTTGGTGCGATTCAGATCAAGAAAGGCGATCAAAAGCAAGAAGGCTGCGCTGCTGCAAAAGGACGACTGCAGATCTTCAAAAGAGTTTTGAAGATCCTCCAGATCAGATCCAGATCTAATTTCTGGAGGTGTGATAGAGAAGAAGAGGATCTCTAGATCCAACCTGAGTGGATACCGGTAGAGGCCAGGCGCTTGCGTGGCTAAGATCCAGAACCTTCCGCTGCAATCAGGATCATCTATAGGGTAATAGGATTACCCAAATCAGGTAAATTAAATTTGATTTAATTTATCTTGTTTTATTTTATTTATTAAAATAATAAGAATCAGATCTAAAATATCAAGATCTGATTAAGATCAAGAGAAAATTTTTGAAATATATCTCTTGATCTAATCAGATCTGAACGAATCTGGATCGGGAAATCAGGATTTCCCTTCAACTGGTATCAGAGCCAGGTTCTAAAATTATTTAGATCTGATTTTAATTTTATTTTAATTAGAAAATAAAGTGATTTCAGATGTCACATGAGATGTGATTAGATCTGAAATCAGAAAAATTAAAATTAAATGATTTGGATCTAAGAAAATGAAGATATGCATGACTAGTTCTAGAATAGAATAGTTCTGTAGAATAGTTTTGCATGTCTTTGATTTAATCTGATTAAA
The DNA here is from genome assembly GCA_006176705.1 of Cocos nucifera. Taxonomy (NCBI): domain Eukaryota; kingdom Viridiplantae; phylum Streptophyta; class Magnoliopsida; order Arecales; family Arecaceae; genus Cocos; species Cocos nucifera. The sequence continues at coordinate 54,768 of QRFJ01004061.1, read as the reverse complement.
TCATATTTTAGATCTTCTTATTTACTATTTTCTGATATTATAAGTGTTATAATAATATCTGATAAACAGCAAATAAAAAATATTTAATTTTAAATATCATATGAGATATGATAGATGCATGACTAGACTAGTTGTAGAATAGTTCTACATAATTGTCTAGATTAGAATTTATTTTGATTAGATCAATTTAAATCTAATTTTTTAGATTATTATGAGATAATTTAGATCTGAAAACATGCATGATTTGATACATGAGATGTATGCAAAATATGCCTTGATTAGATCTAAATTTGTGTATGAGATATATGATATAGATCTATAACTGTTTTGTAGATTTACATGTTCCTGATTAAGGCGTTCCTCTTGGCCGTCCGGTCATAAGAACGAAGAAGGGTTTGAAGGCCCTCTCTTCCCATTCGATGGGGTGTTCTTATGACGTGTAGGGGTGCTGCGTGTTCGTCCTTAATCAGAAACCCAAAACTTACTTTCTGCAAAACCCTAGATCCTGAAACCCTAGGATTTATTGTGCATATTTTGTTTATGAACCCAACTTAATTAAGAATTAAGTTTATGGAATATTAATTAGGTCTAAAATTGAGAATTTCATATCTAAGACATATTCATAATACTGGGTTCGGCCTTGGGTAGCTCAATTAGGTCTAAGCGGTTGATCAAACCGAATCAAGAGTTGGTTAGATGGGATCAACAATGCTTAAATTGACCAGCCTAATAGGATTAAGTCTGGGTCAAGATCGAGTCACGATCAAGCAAGACCTAATTAGGCTCAGAGGTTAGAGTCTGGATTGTAGGCTAACCCAATTGGTTCTGACTCAACAATTTGGTGTCTAAGGTAAGTTTGGCACAGACGACCGACTGGTTTTTAATTGGAAGCTACTCGACCTGAATGCGTTCTTATGCGAGTTAACGGCATATTCCTTCCATCGGTCTCACTTACCTGGCCATATCTGTTGACACAGTTCTGATCTGAGGTGGTCAATAATCCGAGCTGACCCATGCCACTAGGTTAGTCATAATTGTTATGACTAAGCCAAGTCTAGTTTAATGAGACCTGAATCAATTCTCCCTAAGAAAAGATTAAGTCTGAGGTCTTCCACCATTGTAGACGTGCGGGCCCTTCCCGGGGTTGATTGTTCTCGGCTGGATACAGTGGCTCAGTTGCACCGGAAAGACGCAACCATGTCTATTAGGCATTGGATGCTATGGGCTGGAGGATGAGTTGGGGGCTCAATATTCCGGATACGGTGAGGACCCAATTAGGAACCCAGTCTATGCAAAAATGGTGGTCTGACTTAACTAAGGAGTTGGATCAATATTCGGATACGGTGAGATTTCATGAATTAGAGACCAAGTTTAGGTGCCCATGATTATGAGAATCTTGAATAAGAGTTTGTTCACTCTGGCTAACCATACCATAACCTATTAGTGTGAGGTGATTGAGCAGTTTGTGAGACCGCACACACTAGAAAATCATCAATCGCGAGAGTTTATCGCATCTCTATGAAAGGGGTGTAGGATCGAGAAAATAGTGGGAGCTAATTTGTTTTAAAATAAAATCTCTAAACAAATTTGTCAAGTCCAAAATTAACAGTATTAACTTAGAATCTTTGATTCCACTACAGGAAAATATCTGCGTCAAATCCATGGCACGTATCCTAGACACACATAGACTGACTGGACCCAAATTATAAAGATTGGCTCAGGGAACTACAAAATTTTTGGTTCAGAGAAGTTAACACATGTTTTGGACCAGGACCCTCCCCCACCTTACCGCCGTCCTCCACTGAACAGAGAGCGTCTCTGGAAAAATGGCATTGACGAAGACAATAAGGCCAGATACTACATGTTGGCTCGATGTCTGATGAGCTCCAGCGCCTACATGAAGATATCGGGACTGTGCCAAATGTTGGCTCACCTGCAGAGGAGATGTTTGTGTGAACAGAGTCGATGCAGCAAATATCAAGTCATTAAATACATTTTTAAGGCTAAGATGCGTGATGGACAGTCAGTCCAAGATCACTAGTCTGACAATGATCAAGGACATGGAAGAGCTGAGAAGTCGTGTGAAGTGGACTTGGACTTGCAGACGATATTATTCTGCAATCCTTGACTGATGCGCATATGGCAATTCATTCATGAATTACCACAATCATAAAACTTCAAAATTCTTGGCCGATTGAAATGAATAATGCTATACCGCTGAGCTTTTTATGAAAGGTTCTAAAGACTCAGTTCTTGCTATGAAAGGACTTCTTCAAAAGAAAGGTCCTTATGGAAAGAAAAGAAGTTGTGAAAAAGGGCAGAAGGTAGAAGGAATCAAAGAAAAAGAAAGGCAGACCGAAGAAAGAAGGCGATGCAAAAGGAAAGTGTTCCATTCAACAGCGATGGCCATTGGAAGGGAACTGCCCTACTTACCTGGCCAACCCTGAAGAGAACAAGAGGAAGGTCCCTTGCTGGAGGTATGCTCGTTATTAGAGTCTAACCTTATGGTTTCTTCTGCATCCGATTTGGGTGCGTTGAACTCTGGTTCTGTGCTCATCTGTGCACTTCATGCAGGGTCTTGAGGATAGCTAGGAGGCTGAGGGTGGAGACATGATCCTACGCATCGTAATGAGCAAGAGTTGCCTGCAGTAGTCATGGGAACATAACCTCTTGCCGCAGATTTACTATTGTTTAGACTTAGTTTTAAAAGGACTGTTATTATTAGTGCCTGCAGCTAGCAGGAATTGATTTTTTCATGCTTAGCATAAAGAAGGTCTATGTGATCTACCTTCTTTTTAAAGACCATGTGTAACATTCTTTAATGAAGAAATAAATTGCCAATGGTTTTCCTTTCTTAATTGGTCTTTATCAGCTGACATATGTGTACCTGTTTTCTAACTATGAGCAAAACGTGAAATTGCCCAAACGACCTAGGATTAAGTCCAAATGACTAGATGATCTATGGCACCTGAAGATTGGTCATATAACAAAGATAGGATCAACAAATTGGAGAAAAATGGGGCTATTGAGTCCGATTGACTTTCGAGTCATATTCCAGACTTGTGGAATCTTGTTTCTTCAAGCAAAATGACAAAACTCTCCTTTTGTAGGCATTGGGAGAGCCACAGATCTCCTTGCCATAGTACATCTGGATGGTGGGCTCCATGATGCTGCCGCTAGAGACAATTTTGTCTACTTCATTACCTTTTTATACCGATGATTTGTCTTAGTATGGTATGTGTATCGTATGAGACAAAGCTGAAGCCTTTGAAAAGTTCAAAGAATTCAGACATTGAAAGTAGAAAACAAAACTAAAAACCATTAAGGTTCTTCGATCAGATCGGGAGGTGTGAATAAACCTTAGCCGGAAATTCCAACCATCTTAAGGGAATAAATGGCAAGATCTCTCTCATATGGCTCCTACAGAAACTACCTCAACCTCAAACGAGGTTCAGAACGGAGAAGAAATCGAAGCTCTAATTGTGTTATGGTCCGATCCATGATGAGCTCACAGACCTCCCGATTTTTCTTGGGGATATTACGATTTTAACTTCAAATCTATCTACCTGAATGAGGGTCCCTCTCAAAACGTTCCCTATCCACACCGTATGACGATATGGAGGTTAACGAAAACCAAGTCTGGAGTCATCTCAGAATTTGGGATTTGTGTCGCGCTTATGCTACAAGACAACAAACAATCGAAGGTAGAATTTAAGGTCCTGTAGAGCTCGATTCAGTAGCGATATCCTAAAGAGTCCATTAGGATACTAATTTCTACATTCTGAAGCCACAATGTGATTTGTGAGTTGAATGCATTATTCTTTTTAAAAATAGTTTTATTCAACGATAGCAGCATTGAAAAGCAGAATTCAGCAAAGCTTTGATGGAAAGTCTCACACAGTACAACTGAGCTTGAAGGACTAAGTTGGGAACCAAAATCAGGTTGAAGCGCAATAGAGGAACACTACTCCTCCACTCGCATTAATCGGAAAAAGAGTTTCCCGTCCCCCTGAAAGATACTTAGGTATTATTTCAGAGGATGTAGAGAAAATGTTCCTCATAGGTAATGGTGCTCATGGTGATGATCCCAAAACCTACAACGAGGCGATATCAGATATCGAACTCCGAGAAATGGCTTGAGGCAATGAAGTCAGAGAATCGACTCGATGCACTCAAACCAAGTCTTGGACCTTGGTAGATCCACCAGAAGGTATAGTACCTATTGGGTGTAAATGGATCTTCAAGAGAAAGATTGGTGCAGATGGGAATGTGGAGACATTCAAGGCTAGACTGGTGGCAAAAGGTTATAGTCAACGTGAAGGCATTGACTATCAGGATACCTTTTCCTCGGTAGCTATGCTAAAATCCATCCGCACATTGCTTGCTGTTGCAGCCTATTTCGATTATGAAATATGGCAAATGGACGTGAAAACGGCATTCCTAAATGGATATCTTGAGGAAGATATCTATATGGAACAGCCGCTAGGTTTCACATCCAGTGATACTGATCACAAGGTTTGCAAGCTGCAAAGGTCCATATATGGACTTAAGCAAGCATCTCGGAGCTGGAACACTCGTTTCAATGATGTGATCAAAAAGTTTGGTTTCATCAAAAATGAAGAGGAACCATGTGTTTTCAAAAGGGTCAGTGGGAGCGCTGTTGTCTTCCTCGTATTGTACGTGGATGACATCCTCCTTATTGGGAATGATATTCCCATGTTGACATCAGTCAAGATGTGGTTGTCTAAGGAATTCTCCATGAAAGACCTAGGTGAAGCATCCTTTATTCTAGGAATTAAGGTCTATAGGGATAGACCGAATAGGATGCTAGGACTTTCACAGAAAATGTACATAGAGGAAGTACTAAAGAGGTTTAGTATGGAAAACTCTAAGAGGGGATTAATACCCTTCAGACATGGTATTCATCTTTCCAAGAAGATGTGCCCCAGCACACCTGAGGAAATAGAACGCATGAGCAAGATCCCTTATGCTTCTGCAATAGGGAGCCTCATGTATGCCATGCTATGTACACGACCTGATATAGCCCATGCTGTGAGTGTCACAAGCAGATATCAGTCAAATCCAGGTGAAGAACACTGGACTTCTATGAAATGTATCCTTAAGTACTTGAGAAGAACTAAGGATTGTTAGATATATGTGCCCTAGAAGCCAGAATTGGCTGACACTTGTAATACACTTCTAGGGGCAAAATTATAATTTTGACTATAATTAATAAAATGGGTTATTTTCTATCACACATGTGTATTTAGTGTCTGTGATACATCCTTTGAGTTAATGGTAATGATAATTCATATTTTCAAGAGTTGAAAATTTAAGACATGAATAATCATTATTAACTCATAAATAGCTCCCGACCATAGGATCATCACGAGGATGGTGATTGATCCGGAAGGTTGGTGTACGATCGCTTCTCTTTAGTAGATGAGTCTTGAGTCTACGGTGTGGAGACACCGGAGCGAGAGTACAGGTACTCGTTAGAGAACGAGGGCACTGAGCGTGACCACCTCGAGTAGTCATTAGGAAGTCTACCTTCTCGTCAATGACTGACTCGATGCTGCAGTAGTGTGTCTGGTTCTTTGACCTGAGATGCATCGGCAGTTCACCTTGAGGGTGTTATAGTTTGACTACACCATTACTCGGTCTCCTAGCCATATGGAACCCTGAGGTGTATGTTGGCTATAGCATGTTCATTGTAGGAACTGGATTGCATCAAGATGGGAATCTATCTACCTCGGTGGTAGAGGAGCAGCCCTATGATGATCATGAGAATCAAGTCCATGAAGCCCATGGCCATGGCAGAGTGAAATAATAGAAAGAGTTTCTATTTAGGTTTTCACATTGGACTCGAATCGAATGATTACATCATATGACAGAGACTAGGGTTTGACGAGTTTACCTTAACCCTAATCTGATCGGGGCTCAAGATAGAAGAACTTAATCACACAGGTAGCTGCACCAAGAGGTTCACATTCAGCTCTGATGGGTTGCCACCATATACTGCTAGGTGTCACTGGTGGATTTTGGGAGCAATTAGAATGATTTAGATGATCGATCATTCTAGCTGTTCGAATCAGAAGAGTTCTGATCCATCGAAAGGAGTTTCGATGATGTCTATGATAGAGATCATGACATATCCCATTACCATACAGAACTGAACCTAACTGGGTCACACAAACAAGGGTTTGAATCTGGTGATCATCAATTGAACTGATCTAGTTCAATTGATCTGAATGAGATTCAATTAGGTTCAAGGAAATCGTGCTAGCACTCGATTGAACCTAACGTTCTTCTTTTACTATCATAAATAAGTTGTCCTGACTGAGCCAAAGGAGTTTGTGCTCAATCAGAGGCCTTCATATGGTCTGACTGGAGGTTGTCCAAGTCAGAATAGGTTGTCTTATTTGTAAGACATTACCTGCCATTTTTGGTCACCTGCCATTTCTTGTTCTTTGACTTTGGTCAAAAGTCTACCTTTGACTGGTCAAACGTTGACCATTGACCCTTTGACTTTTGACCACATGTCATGCACCTATTGGAGAGCTGGTGGGGGCTTGTCCCCCTGCCAGAACCTGGCAAGGAGAAGGGCGCATGCCAAGGGTGGCGTGAGCCCAAGTAGGAGGCGCCTAGGAGTCCTTGTTGGACAAGGACTCCACCTCCCTTTTGGATTCCAATCAGAGTTCTACTAAGAATCCAGTTTGACTGGTCTTAGGTGCCCTCTAAGGAGGAATCCAGGGGTCTCTATTCCAACCAATCAGATTTAGATCTGATTTCACAAAGGGTTGTGATTGGTTGAGAGGAAGAGGAGTTGGATCACAAGAGGTCTATAAATAAGACCCTGCGCCCAACCCTAATTCGAAGTGAATGCTATTAGACACGCCCCAAGGCTGCCTCTCCCCTCCTTCTCCATGCCATAGTCTCTTCTCCCCTTGCTCTCCACGTCCAAAAGGTGTTTTGGACTTTGGTTGGTGCGATTCAGATCAAGGAAAGGCGATCAAAAGCAAGAAGGCTGCGCTGCTGCAAAAGGACGACTGCAGATCTTCAAAAGAGTTTTGAAGATCCTCCAGATCAGATCCAGATCTGATTTTTGGAGGTGTGATAGAGAAGAAGAGGATCTCCAGATCCAACCCGAGTGGATACCGGTAGAGGCCAGGCGCTTGCGTGGCTAAGATCCAGAACCTTCCGCTGCAATCAGGATCATCTACAGGGTAATAGGATTACCCAAATCAGGTAAATTAAATTTGATTTAATTTATCTTGTTTTATTTTATTTATTAAAATAATAAGAATCAGATCTGAAATATATCAAGATCTGATTGAGATCAAGAGAAAATTTTTGAAATATATCTCTTGATCTAATCAGATTTGAACGAACCTGGACCGGGAAATCAGGATTTCCCTTCAGTCTGAGGTTCTGGATGTAGCCACGCAAGCACTTGACCTTTACCGGTATCCACTCAAGCAGGATCTGAAGATCTTCTTCTTCTCAATCAATCCTCCAAAAATTAGATCTAGATCTAATCTTAAAGGTCTTCAAAACTACTTTTAAAGAACAGTCATTGTCTCTTATAGCAGTGCTACCTTCTTCCTTTTTAGGCGTCTTTCACTTGCTTGGATCGCACCTTGTTCATGCCCAAAAGCCCTTGGGCATGGGGAGGAGAGAGAGGACCAGAGGATGGCATGGAGAATAAGGGAGAGAGGCTTTGTGGCATGGGCTAAAGGAAGAACTAAATTCTAGGCGCAACAGGGTTTATATAGACCCTACTGTGCCATGCAGTGTCACATCATCTTGGCCAATCATGGCCCATTGTGCAATCAAATCTAAATCTGATTGGTAGGATGACATCATCTGATCCAATCAGATGAGAAACCCTCAAAACCCTCCTAAGGTGGTGCCAAGATTGGGTCAAACAAGACTTCTTAGCGCCACACAGTTTAATTTTCTGAAGCAATCTTGGAGTCCCATCTGTATGGGACTCCAGCTTTATCCTCATGGGGTGCACGCCTCCCCAAGCATGCACCCTCTTCTTGTCTATATTTTAGCGAGAGGACAAGTCCTCAAGTACTCTCCTATGGGTGCATGATACATGAGCAAATGTCTAAGTATCCAGGGTCAACATTTGACCAATGTCTAAAGACAAGATTTAGCAAATGATGAAAAATGGTAGATGTTGTCTTAAATTTATCTCATAAATTAAGACAATCCTTTTCTAACTTGGATAAGCTTCAATCAGACTAAGTAAAGGTTCCTGAGTGAGCCCAAACATATTTGGCTCAGTCGAGACAAGCTTTAATGATTGTTAAAGGAGAACATTAGGCTCAATCGTATGCTAGCATGATTTTTTTGAATCTAATTGAATCTTATTCAAATCAATTGAATTGGATTAGTCCAATTGATGAGATCCAGATCCAAACTTTTATTTATATAATCCAGTTAGATTCAATTTTGTATGATAATGGGATACATCACGATCTCTATCATCGACATCAACGAAATATCTTTCGATGGATTAGAACTTTTCTGATTCAAACAACTAGTATGATAGATCATCTAAGTCATTCTAATTGCTCCCAAAATTCACCAATGATACCTAGCAGTAAATGATGGCAACCCATCAGAACTGAAAGCGAACCTCTCGGTGTAGTTACCTATGTGATTAAGTTCCTCTATCTTGAGCTCCGATCGGATTAGGGTTAAGATGATCTCGTCAAACCCTAATTTCCGTCATATGAATTAATCATTCAATTCAAGTCCAATGTGTAAACCCTAATAGAAACTCTTTCTATTATTTCACTCTATCATGGCCATGGGCTTATGGACTTGATTCTCATGATCATCATAGGGCTGCTCCTTATCTACTAAGATAGATAAATCTCCTATTGGTGCAATCCAATTCCTACAATGAACATGCTATAGCCAACATATACCTCAGAGTTCTAAATGGCTAGGAGATCGAGTTATGATGTAGTCAAATTATAACACCCTCAAGGTGAACTATCGATGCATCTCAGGTCAAAGAACCAGACACACTACTACAGCTTCGAGCCTGTCATCGATGAGAAGATAGACTTTCTCATAACTGCTCGAGGTGGTCACGCTCAGTGCCCTCGTTCTCTAATGAGAATTTGTACTCTCACTCCAATATCTCTACACCATAGACTTAAGACTCATCTATCCAAAAGAAGCGATCGTACACCAACCTTCTAGATCAATCATCATCCTCATGATGATCCTACAATCGAAAGCATTTTATGAGTTAATAATTAAAATTCATGTCTTAAATTTTTAACTCTTAAAAATATGAACTATCATTACCATTAACTCAAGGAATGTATCATAGATATTTTCAAATACACACTATGATAAAAAATAATCTATTTTATTATTTATAGTTAAACTTATAATTTTGCCCTTAGAAGTGTATTATAAGTGTCAGTTAATCTGACTTCTAGGCACACATATCTAACAAACTCCCACTTGACTTAAAGCCAATTGGCTATAAATCTAAGTCCCATATTCTCAAGGTGGGCTTCGATCTTCTGCTGGACTAACGGCTTTGTAAGTGGATCTGCCGCATTATCTGCGGAGTCGACTCTCTTGATCTTGATGTAATCTTTTTCGAGATAATCGTGGATGAGATGGTATCGCCACTTGATGTGCTTGAATTTTTGATGAGACCTTAGCTCCTTAGCAGAGGCTATGGTGCCATTATTATCGCAGTACAGAGAAATGGCATTCGATGGCATCATTCCAATCTCTATGGCAAACTTCTTGTACCAAAATGCCTCCTTCATAGCTTCTGATGCAGCAATGTACTCTGCTTCCATAGTGGAATCTACTATCACTATCTGCTTGGAACTCTTGCAACTGACAACACCATCATTATACAGAAACATACTCCCAGATGTCGACTTTTGATTATCTATATTGGACATAAAATCTGAGTCCATTATCAAAAATCAATATCATATCCTTAATTCTTCTCAAGTACTTAAGGATACATTTCACAGAAGTTCAGTATTCTTCACCTAGATTCGACTGATATCTGCTCGTGACACTCACAACATGGGCTATATCAGGTCGTGTACATAACATGGCATACATGAGGCTCCCTATTACTGAAGCATAAGGGATCTTGCTCATGCATTCAATCTCCTTAGGTGTATTGGGACACATTTTCTTGGAGAGATGAATGCCATGTTTGAAGAGTACCAATCTCCTCTTGGAGTTTTCCATGCTAAACCTCTTTAGCACTTTCTCTATGTACATCTTCTGTGAATGACCTAGCATCCTGTTCGGTCTATCTGTATAGACTTTAATTCCTAGAATAAAGGATGCTTCTCCTAGGTTTTTCATGGAGAATTCTTTAGAAACCATATTTTAACTGTGGTCAACATGGAAATATCATTTCCAATAAGGAGGATATCATCCATGTACAGTACGAGGAAGATAATAGCGCTCCCACTGACCTTTTTAAAAATACATGGCTCCTTCTCATTCTTGATGAAACCAAACAATTTGATCATATCATTAAAATGAGTATTCTAGCTCCAAGATACTTGTTTAAGTTCATATATGGACCTTTGTAGCTTGCACACTTTGTGATCAACATTACTGGATGTGAAACCTAGTAGCTATTCCATATAGATATCTTCCTCAAGGTATCCATTTAAGAACGCCGTTTTCACATCCATTTGCTATATTTCATAATCAAAATAGGCTGCAACAGCAAGCAATATGTGGATAGATTTTAGCATGGCTACTGGCGAAAGGTATCTTGATAGTCAATTTCTTCGCACTGACTATATCCTTTTATCACTAATCTAGCTTTTAATGTCTCCACATTTTCATCTGCACCAATCTTTCTCTTGTAGATCCATTTACATCCAATAGATATTATACCTTTTGATGGATCTACCAAGATCCAGACTTGCTTTGAGTGTATCGAGTCAATTTCTGACTTCATTGCCTCTAACCATTTCTCAGAGTTGATATCCGATATCGCCTCATCATAGGTTTTGGAATCATCACCATGAACCCCATTACCTATGAGGAACATTTTCTCTACTTTCTCTAAGTATCTCTTAGGGAGATAAAAAATTCTTTTCGATTTATGAGGTGGAGGAGGTAGTAATTGTATTGGCTCAACCTGATGGTTCCATAGGGTCCTTAGCTCGTTGCTCTTATGAGACTTTCTCCTCAAGCTTGATTTGCTTTTCAATGCTACCATCTTGAATAAACTATTTTTCAAGAAAGATGGTATGCTGACTCACAATGATATTGTGATCTTCTGAAATGTAGAAATAATATCCTAATGACTCTTTAGGATATCCTATGAATCGAGCTCTAAAGAATCTATAGTCTAACTTCTCTGCTTGTTGTCTTTCGACATGATCCGGACAATCCCAAATTCTGAGATAACTCAGACTTGGTTTCTTACCATGCCATATCTCATATGGTGTGGTAGGAACAGTTTTACAGGAAATCCTATTCAGTAAATATATAGCAATTAACAGACTATATTCCCATAAAAAATCAGGAAGGTCTGTAAAGCTCATCATAGATCAGACCATATCTAATAGGGTCCGATTCCTCCATTCTGAAATTCCGTTGAGTTAAGATATTTCAGGTGGAGTCCATTGAGAGACTATGCCATTTTGCTTGAGATAGTCCAAAAATTTTTGACTAAGGTATTCACCTCCTCGATCTGATCAAAGAATCTTAATGGATTTTCCAGTTTGCTTTTCAACTTCATGTCTGAATTTTTTAAACTTTTCAAAGGCTTCAGACTTGTATCTCATAAGATATACATACCCATACCGAGATAAATCATCGGTAAAGATTATGAAGTAGTCAAAGTTGCCTCTACCCAGTATATCAAATGGGCCGCACACTTCAGTATGTACTAGGGCAAGTAGTTCCGTGGCCCTTTTCCCATGTCCTACAAAAGGAAGCTTAGTCATTTTGCCATGAAGACATGATTCACAAATTGGATATGACTCGAAAGTCTATGGACTCAATAGCCTGATTTTCTCCAATTTGTTAATCCTATCTTTTGCCATATGACCTAGCCTTAGGTGCCATAGATACCTATCATTTGGACTATTCCTGGATCATTTTGATTTTATGGCATTCACATTTTGCTCGATATTAAAGATAGATATATCAATATGTAACTGGTAGAAATCGTTAATAAAAAAACTACTTGCAATTTTATTTCTTTCATAAAGAATATTAAAATGGTCCTTAACAAAACTAATTACATAGCCTTCTTGTGCTAAACATGAAATAGAAATCAAATTTCTGCTTGCAGTAGGCACAAAATAACAATCCCTAAGTACTAAATCTAAGTCAGATGGTAGTCGAAGAGGATAGATTTCCATGATCATAGCAGCAATCCTTGCTCTATTTTCGATGTGTAGGATCATCTCACCATCCCTCAGCCTCCTGCTATCCTCAAGATCCTACATAGAAGTACACAAATGAGCACTAGAATCAGAGTCAAGCACCTAACTGGATGTAGAAAAAATCGTAAGATTAGATTCAATAATGAGCATACCTCTAGAAGGACCTGTCTCCTTCTTATTCTTCAGGATGGCCAGGTATGTAGGACAGTTTTGCTTCTAGTGGCCGTCAGTATTACAATAGAAAAACTTTTCTTTGTCAGCAGCTTTCTTCTTCAGCTCTATCTTTTTATCTTTCCACCTTTTATTTTTTCACAGACTTTTTCTTCTTTCCAAAAAATTTTCTCTTAGAAGAAGTCCGTTCTATAGTAAGTACTAAGCCTTTAGAATCTTTCATAGAAAGTTCAGTAGTAACTAGCATATTCATAAGCTCGGCCAGAGTATTCTGAAGTTTATGCATATGGTAGTTCATGATGAATTGCCCATACGCATCAATCAAGGATTGTAGAATTATATTATTCTGCAAATCCTGGTCAAACTTCACTCCAAGCTTCTTAAGCTCTTCTAAGTTCTTGATCATCATCAGACAATGATCTTGGACTGACTGTCCATCATGCATTTTAGCCTTAAATAGTCATTTAGTGATCTGATATTTGGCTACGCAACTCTGTTCACCAAACAACTCTTGTAGGTGACCCAATATTTGGCAGGCAGTCTTGATATCTTTATGTTGGCACTGAAGCTCATCAGACATCGAGCCCAAGATGTAGTATCTGATCTTATTATCTTCGTTCGTCCATTTATCAAGAGATGCTCTCTATTCAACGAATAGATGAGCTGATAAGATGGGAGAATCCTGGTCCAATACATGAGTCAACTTCTCAAAATTCAAAATAATTTTGAAGTTCTGGAGTCAATCCTTATAATTGGGTTCGATCAGTCTATGAGTGTCCAGGATACGGGCTAGTGGGTTGGATGCAGATATTTTTTTTTCTGTAGAGAGTCAAAATTTTTAGTTAAATTTTATAATTAAGACTTGATCAATTTATTTAAAGATTTAATTTTTAAATAAATTAGCTCCCATTATTTTCTCAGATTTCTACACTTCCTCTATAGAGATGCAAAAATCTCCATGATTACGATTTCTAGTGGGTGGTGTAGTCCCACCAACTAACTCATCATCTCACCTAACAGTTATTGGTAATGGATTAGTCAATGAGTAAACAACTCTTATCCAATGATTCTCTAATCAAGGTGCACCCAGACTTGATCTCTAATTCATGAATCTCACCGTGCCCAGAATATTGATCCACTCCTTAGTTAAGTCAGATCTACTATTTGCACAGATTGAATTCCTAATTGGATCTCTTACTGTATCTAGAATATTGAGCCCAATCCATCCTCTAGTCCGTAGCATCCAATGCCTAATAGACATGGTTGCGTCTTTCTGGTGTAACTGAATCACTGTGACCAATCGAGAACAATCAACCCTGGGAAGGGCTCGTACATCTACAATGGTGGAAGACCTTAGACTTAATCTTTTCTTAGGAAGATTTGATTTAGGTCTCTTTAAACTTAACTTGACATAGCCATAACCATTATGGCCAACCTAGTGGCATGGGTCAGCTCGGATTGTTAGCCACCTTAGATCAGGACTGGATCGATAAATATGGCCAGGTAAGTAAGATCGATGGAAGGAATATGCCATTAACTCGACAAGAATGCATTCGAGTCGAGTAGCTCCTAATTATAAATCAATCGATCGTATCTGCCAAACTTACCTTAGACACCAAATTATTGAGCCAGAATCAATTAGGTTAGCATACAATCCAGACTCTAACCACCAAACCTAATTAGGTCTTAACTCGATCGATCACTCATGTGACTCGACCTTGATCCAAACTAAATCCTATTAGACTGGTCAATTTAAGTACTCTTGATCCCACCTAACCAACTCTTGATTCGGTTTGATCAACCGTTAGACCTAATTGAGCTATCCAAGCCCGAATCCAATTTTATGAATATGTCTTAGATCTAAAAATTCTTAATTTTAGATCTAATATATTTTATAATCTTAATTCTTAATTAAATTTAGGGTTCATAATCAAAATATGTATATAAAATCCTAGGATTTCAGAATCTAGGGTTTTGCAGAAAATAAGTTTTTGATTTCTGATTAAGGTCGAACGTGCAGCATCCCTACACACCATAAGAATAGTCCATCGAATGAAAGGAGAGGGCCTTTAAATTCTACTTCATTCTTATGACTGGATGACCAAGGAGAATGTCTTAATCAGAAACATGATAAATTTATAAAACTAGTTAGATCTACATCATATATCACATATATAAAAATTAATCTAACTAAAAATATGTTTTGCATACATCTCATGTATTATATCATGCATATTTTTTGATTTAAATTATCTTATAAATATCTAAAAATAATATTTAAATTTGATTATATTAAATTAAAATTTATTTGAGATAATTTTGTAGAACTATTCTACAACTAGTCTAAACATGCATCTATCATATCTCATATGAATAAATTAAATAAATTTATTTTTTATTTTTTATATATAATTATAATATTTATAATATCAAAAAATAATAAATAAATAAATATAAAAATTATAATTAATTAAATTAAAATTATGATCATGCTATACTACACATAGAATAATTCTATTCCTAGTCTAGTCATGCATCTCATATATCTTAGATCTAGATTATTTAATTTTTAATTTTTTAATTTTAGATCTAATCACATCTAATATGATATTTGAAATGATCTAATTATTATATCAAAAATAAATTAAAATTAGATCTAATAAATTATGGAATCTGATACTAGTTGAAGGGAAAAGCTTTATTTTTTGGATTAAGTTTGTTCATATTTGATTAGATCAAAAGAAATATTTTAAAAATTTTTTCTCTGAGATCCTAATTAGATCTAAAACTTTTTAGATCTGATCTTAAATATTTAATAATAATAATAATTAAATCTAATTTAATTATCTTTATTTTGGATAATTCAATTATCCTATGATGCTCCCGATGTTTGCCTGAGGTTCTGGATGTAGCCATGCAAGCATCTGGCCTCTACTGGTATCCACTCGAATAGGATTTGGAGATATTCTCCTTCTCAATCAATCCTTCAAAAATTAGATCTAGATCTGATCTTAAAGATTTTCAAAACTGCTTTTGAAGAATAGTCGTTATCTCTTGCAGGAGTGCTGCCTTCTTCCTTTTCAGACACCATTCACTTGCCTGGATCGCACTTTGTTCGTGCCCAAAAGCCCTTGGGTGTGAAGAGGAGAGAGAGGACTAGAGGGTGGCATGGAGAAGGAGAGGGAGAGGCTTTGTGGCATGGGCTAAAGGCAGAAGAATTAAATTCTAGGTGCAAATAGGATTTATATAGACCCTACTACCTTTTGCAGTGCCACATCATCCTGGCCAATCACGACCCTTTATGCAATCAGATCTAAATTTGATTGATAGGATAATATCATTTGATCCAATCAGATGAGAGATCCTCAAAATCCTCCTAAGGTGGTGTCAAGACTGGGTCAAACAAGACTTCTTGGTGCCAATCACGACCCTGAAGTCCCATCTGTATGGGACTCTAGCTTTATCCTCATGGGGTGCATGCCTCCCTAGGCATGTGCCCTCTTTCTATCTATATTTTTGTAGGGGGACAAGTCCCCAGGTACTCTCCTATGGGTGCATGACACATAGGCAGATGTCTAAGTGTTCAGGGTCAATATTTGACCAATATTCGAAGACAAGATTTAGCAAGTGATGGAAAATGGTAGGTATTATCTCAAATTTATCTCATAAATTAAGATAATTCTTTTCTGACCTAGACAAGCTCCAATCAGACAAAGTAAAGGTTCCTGAGTGAGCCCAAATATATTTGGCTCAATCGAGACAAGCTTTAATGATTATTAAAGGAGAACATTAGGCTCAATCGTGTGCTAGCATGATTTTTTTGAACCTAATTGAATCTTATTCAAATCAATTGAACTAGATTAGTCCAATTGATGACATCCAGATCCAAATCCTTATTTGTGATTCAGTTAGGTTCAGTTCTATATGCTAATAGGATACATCATGATCTCTATCATCGACATCATCGAAACATCTTTCGATGAATCAGAACTTTTTTGATTCAGACAACTAGTACGATCGATCATCCAAATCATTCTAATTGCTCCCAAAATCTACTAGTGATACCTAGCAGCATATGGTGGCAATCCATCAGAACTGAAAGTGAATCTCTCGGTACAATTACCTATGTGATTAAGTTCCTCTATCTTGAGCCGCGATTGGATTAAGGTTAAGGTGATCTCTGATGCATGCTAATCTATAGTTATGGAAACTGCACTAGTCGATCAAGTAATAAAGTGAATGAGTAGAGTATCATCCCTAGAGGATTGAAAAATAAGTACTGAAAAGCTCTTTCCTATACTTTATTTAGAAGACCGATTTATGAGAATAAGAAATTAAAGAATAAAATAAAGAAATAATTAAAAATTTTAAGAAAATAGAGAGAGTGTAATTATTAGGGTTTTAAATTTAAGAGCAATCGGTTACTAAGGCTATCGGTTCACCAACTCAGTCAATACAATATTCAGGTTATTAGATTAATTTTATTTCATGTGACGGTGGAGTCTCCTAATTTATTCACTATCCTTTGGTCCAGGCATAGCAAAACTATCAATATTTATTAATTATCCTTTGGTCCAGGTGTAATTTAAATAAATATTAATGCATTAAGTTTTGTGAAATCCTCTAATTAAAATACGCTGTGTCCAAAGCACACTAAAATTTTCACATGCATATGAATTCTAATTTGATTCATAATATAAGGTATATAATCAAGAAGCAATAACATAGATGTACTTGGTCCGTAACATCTATGTTCATCAGATCAATTAGAAGATGGCCAGTAATCTAAAAGCATTAAGATCAGATTTATATACTCCTCATGAATAAAATATAAGATTAAAAATAAATCACACTGAATATTGCATCAAAAGAGTGGCTACATCTTAGTCTTAGTAAAAGAAAATTTAGTTTATGATAACAAGTTCAAAAATAGCAAATAAAATAAAAAGCTTAGAGAAATTAGACTGTTTGATTGCTGAAATTGATTGTCCGTTGCTCTTGGTATGGAGAACTTGGTGAAGAAGAAGAGGCTTCTTTGATCGATGTCTTGATTGTCGAAAGAAAAAAAGAAAAAAAATCTCTCACAAATCTCTCTTCTTTTCTATCTCTCTCCTCTCTTTCTTCTTTTTCTTTTTTTTTTTCTCTCTGACTCTCTCCCTTTTTCTCTCTTTCTCTCTAACAACTTTTTTTTTCTCTCTCTTACTCTTCTTTCCCTTTTTTTTCTTCTATGGTAATAGTAGGTTTTTATAGACTAAGAAATTGATTCTTTCCATCAAAATCCTTTAGAAATTAGGTTTAAAACTCTCAAAACAACCTCAAATTAGGATTCTGGATGATTCTGACCGTTAGATATTGATCAAATGGTTCAAAAATTACTTAAAAACCCTTTAAAATATCCCAGATCAAGTTGAAATTCATTCCAACCATTGGATCAAGCGTTAGATTGAATCTAGGCTGTCAGATCGCGTACAAAGAAGGCTTCTGATCTTTAGTTTAACGTCGGAATGAATCTTAGCCGTTGGATCTCGATCGGGAGCTGCGGATGCCGTTCATCAGCACATGCATGTCGACCGTTCGATCAAGTCTCAATGAAAGGCACCCATTGGATTAGATAAAATTCCCAAATTGCCCTTTGTAGATCATGCGCGAGCCTGATGTTGCGTGGACCACTGCGTTCTTCTGCCAATCGAAGCGCGCTTCTTCATATAAAATTTCCAAAATGCCCTCAAGTCGGTCCACCATGCGTCGCGAAAAATTCTGACATCATCCTGTCATTAGCGCTGCGTCAGCGGGTTGGTCTGTTGATGCGGTCGAGCCGGGCGATCTACTGAGCTGGTTTTCTGAACCGGTTTGAACTGGACCGGATTTTTTTTTTTTGAAATTCAATTTCGGACTCGTTTGAAGTCCGTTTTGCCTGAAATTTATTTCATCAGAATCAAAAAAATAAGATCTTCATATTGGTGATCTTCTTTTCTACATAAAATTAATAAAAGTATAAATTTCTAAAAAAATAAATTAATTTATTTTATAATTTAATACTTTTATTAGTATATTTTTACTACTTATCACACCCTCCAACTTAGTCATTGCTAGTCCCTTAGCAATATTTTATTCAATACCATGTTTCAATAAGATTATCCATCACAAAGATAAAATCTAGGACTAAAGATCAAAAAGTTTAAAAAATACTGCTAATTAAGCATTGAGCTTCAGAAGCAAATTTTTCAGTCAATACAATTAAAAACTTTCTTAGAGTACATCAAAGATCTATAGCACTTGTGTTCGTGATGACTAACTTTAGCATTTCAGTATTAAATTAAAAGAACAAAAGTATCTTCTCTTATCACCTATTTTGGTCAATTTTCTATACATTCTCAATTTTATACTCATGAATTAAGGTAGCTTTCACACTGCCTTTTTTTTTTTTTTTTTTTTGTGCTGAGCATCCTGGCCTTTCCTTCACCATTTTACGTGAATTTTCACACTTGACCTAGGTGCAGAGACCCAGTTACTAGGCTTTGGGCAATCCACATATACTCTATCTTTTGCACTTTATTTTTAGGCAGGTAGCTCTTTCCTTAAATTCAAGTTTCTTTGATTAGAATGTATATTAATTATCAATTTTCAGTGATAATTGAATCCTCAGTTGGCCTTATAATCAATACCTACTTTGCCTTGTTAGTGTGCATGTGCAATTAGAAAGTGCTAATAGTCTTTTAATGACCTAAGTAGGCTGCTAAAAGTTGACCAACTAATCTACTTCTTTAACTCGTTACATTCATTAGCAAATAATTCTATCTTTTATCACTTATCCAGTCTATCTTGCTCAAGATTTTCTTCTTGACACATGATTTTATTATTATTATTATTATTATTATTATTATTATTATTATTATTTTTTTTCTCCTAACTTATTCTACATTGTCTTAAAGGAGAAAGAAAAATAAAGGGTGCAATAAAGGATAGGAAGGAATACACCTGATTTGGTTCAGTCTGGTTCTTTGGAGCTTTGAAATTTTGCTTGAGCTCTCATTGATTTTTCTACAAAATTGAAAATACACACCAAAGCAGTAAAAGAGCAACCAATAAATTACTAAAAAATAAAAGAAAAAAAATGATCAAAACTAAAAAGAAAAGAAACAACCTATCTAGTAGTTCTGATTTATAGTCTTCAGCTTGACTTTCTTTGAGTTCTAAAGTGGATCAATCTGGTGCCACTTCAATTGGAATACTTTCATGTTTGATCGAGTCCTCTTTCAATTGGACATTGCTAGCTTTTATAGTCTCAAACCTATTTTCTACAGAATTCTCATATACTAGATTGTCAATAATATCAATTAGAAAATAAGTTTGATTATCATCAGTATGTTTAGTATCTTTGAAAATATTAAAAGTAACTTGTTCATCTTAGATTCTAAGAATTAATTTTTCTTGTTGAACATCTATTAAAGCTCCTCCAGTAGCTAAAAAGGGTCTCCCTAAAATAAGGGGTACATCATAATCTTCTTTCATATCAAGAACAATAAAATCAACAGAAAAAATAAACTTATTTACCTTTACCAAGACATCCTCCACTATACCTCTTGGATATTTAATGGATCTGTCGGCTAATTGAAGAGTAATAGTGGTAGGCTTTGGTTCTCCTAGACCCAGCTTCCTGAAAATAGAAAAAGGCATGAGATTAATACTTGCTCCTAAATCACATAAAACTTTATCAAAACTACAATCACCAATAATGCAGGGGATAGTAAAACTTCCCTGGATCTTTTAGCTTCTGTGGTAATTTATTTTGAAGTATTGCTGAGCATTCTTCATTCAAATTTATTCTCTCATGCTCCTTCAGCTTTTTCTTATTTGTTAGGATTTCTTTGAGAAACTTGGCATACCTGGGCATTTGAGTAATAGCATCTACAAAAGAAATATTAATATGTAAATTCTTTAAAATTTTGAAAAAGTTAGAAAATTCCTTATCTGGATGCTGTATTTGTCTCTCTGGGAATGGTAGTGGCGGCACGTAGGGCTTCACATTTGGATCAGGCAAATCGTATACCTGGAGACCATCCATCTGCTGGTTGTTTTGGTGACTGATGAATTTTAGTTGATGGTTTCTTATTTGTAGTTGGCTCTTCAGTCTCTTTCTTCTGATGTGGCTCCTCCAGCTTTATACCACTTCTTAGGATGATAGCATTGACTTGCTCCCTTGGATTGGTCTCCGTGTTGCTGGGCAAGGATCCCTGAGGTCTCTCGGAGATTATCTTAGCCATTTGACCTATTTGCATCTCCAAGTTTTGAATTGCTGCTGCTTGGTCCTGCCTAAGTTTGGCTTCTAAAATTTTTTATAGTTGCTTCTTGATTTTGCATGAATTTGACCATCAGCTCTTCCATGTTGGACTTCTTTTCAGGTACTTGGAATCCCGGGGGTGGCTGTTGTGCTGCATTTTGATTGCTCCATGAGAAATTTGGGTGCTGCCTCCACCCTTGATTGTATGTGTTGGAGTAGGGATTGTTTTATTATGGCCTGAAAAAAATTACCAATATAATTAGCTGTATCAGTTGCTTTTAGCAAAAGGATTACCTGTCTGGCAATTGCTCGTATCATGTCCTCCTCCACACAAGGTCACAAGTGAATGCTCTGAACATGCATAGCTGTTCTCTTTAAGTTGTTGACTTCAGCACTAAGGGCTGCAATTTCAGCTAATAAGGTTGGCAGCAATCTACTCCCTGCATAGCTGCTAGTCTTTTTGGCATCATGTGTTCTGTCTGCCATTGATAGCTATTTGATGCCATCTCATCGATCAGATCAAAAGCTTCCTCCTCCATTTTTTGATTAATGGTTCCTCCTGCTGCTGCATCAATCATAGAACGATTAGTAAGAGATAAACCATTATAGAAAGTTTGTACCTAAAGCCATACAGGTAGTTGATGATGTGGACATCTCCTCAGCAGTTTCTTGAAATGCTCCCAAGCCTCATATAGTGTCTCCATGTCCATCTGCATAAAGGAAGTGATATCGTTGCGCATCTTGGCAGTCTTGGAAGGTGGAAAGTACTTGGCTAAGAATTTTTGGGCTAGGACATCCCAAGTTGTGATAGAACCTACAGGAAGAGAATGAAGCCAACTCTTAGCTTTGTCCCGTAAAGAGAAGGAAAAAAACCTTAATCTAATAACATCATTCGACACCCCATTAATTTTAAAAGTATCATAAAGTTCAAGAAAATTAGAAATATGGGCATTCGGATCATCATGCACGTGTCCACTGAATTGGACAGTTGATTGAATCATCTGGATCATCGCCGATTTTATTTCGAAGTTGTTTGCTCGTACAGGTGGTCTCCTGATGCTCGAAGCTGCATCGACTATAGATGGTGTGATATAATCATTTAATGGACGATGTACTGGTCGAATAGCTTCATGCTGTCCTTCAATCGCTATATCCAATCCTAGATTGATGTCGTTAGGATCTTCAGCTGCCATGTTTCTTTCTTTTTGTAGCTTCTAATGGTTCTTTCAATTTCTGGATCTAAAGGTAGTAAGTTACTATGTCTAGTACGTGTCATGCACTGAACAATTTTTTTTTTTTAAATAAATAATAATAAAAATTAAAAATAAATTTCTAAAGTAAAGCTAGGATCAAAATTTTAATATTATTTTAGACACAATCCCCGACAACGATGCCAAAAACTTGATGCGTGCTAATCTATAGCTATGGCAAGTGCACCAGTCGATCAAGTAATAAAGTGAATGAGTAGAGTATCGTCCCTAGAGGATTGAAAAATAAGTACTGAAAAGCTCTTTTCTATATTTTATTTAGAAGATCGATTTATGAGAATAAGAAATTAAAGAATAAAATAAAGAAATAATTAAAAATTTTAAGAAAATAGAGAGAGTGTCAATTATTAGAGTTTTAAACTTAAGAGCAATGGATTACTAAGGCAATCGGTTCACCAACTCAGTCAATACAATATTCAGGTTATTAGATTAATTTTATTTTATATGACAGTGGAGTCTCCTAATTTATTCACTACCCTTTGGTCCAGGCATAGCAAAACTATCAATATTTATTAATTACCCTTTGGTCCAGGTGTAATGTAAATAAATATTAATGCATTAAGTTGTGTGAAACCCTCTAATTGAAATACACTGCATCCAAAGCGCACTAAAATTCTTGCATGCATATGAATTCTAATTTGATTCATAATACAAGGTATATAATCAAGAAGCAATAACATAGATGTACTTGGTTCGTAACATCTATGTTCATCAGATCAATTAGAAGATGGCCAGTAATCTAAAAGCATTAAGATCAGATTTATATACTCCTCATAAATAAAATTTAAGATTAAAAATAAATCACACTGAATATTGCATCAAAAGAGTGGCTACACCTTAGCCTTAGTAAAAGAAAATTTAGTTTATGATAATAAGTTTAAAAATAGCAAATAAAATAAAAAGCATAGAGAAATTAGACTGTTTAATTGCTGAAATTAATTGTCCGTTGCTCTTGGTATAGAGAACTTGGTGAAGAAGAAAAGGCTCCTTGATCGATGTCTTGATTATCGGAAGAAAAAAAGGAAAAAAATTACAAACCCTTTCTTTTCTCTCAAAAATCTTTCTTCTTTTTTTTTTCTTTTTTCTCTCTGACCCTCTCCCTTTTTCTCTTTTCTTTTTTTTCTCACTCTCTCTACTCTTCTTTTTTTTTTTCCTATGGCAACAATAGGTTTTTCTAGGCTAAGAAATCGATTCTTCCCTAAAATCCTTTAGAAATTAGGTTTAAAACTCTTAAAACAACTCAAATTAAGATTCTAGATGATTTTGACCGTTGGATGTTGATCAAATGGTCCAAAAATCATTTAAAAACCCTTTAAAATATCCTAGATCAAGTCAAAATTCATTTCAGCCATTGGATCAAGCGTTAGATTAAATCTGGCCATCAAATCATGCACAAAGAAGGCTTCTGATCTTTAGTTTAACGTCGGAATGAATCTCAGCCGTTGGATCTCGATCGGAAGCTATGGATGCCATTCATCAGCGCATGCGTGTCGACCATCTGATCAAGTCTCGGTGAAAGGTGCCCGTTGGATCAAACAAAATTCTCAAATTGCCCTTTATAGATCATGTGCGAGCCCGGTGTTGCATGGACCACCGCATTCTTCAGCCAATCGAAGCACGCTTCTTCATGTAAAATTTTTGAAATGCCCTCAAGTCGGTCCACCATGTGCTGCAAAAAATATTGATGTCATCCTACCATCAGTGCTGCATCAGCGGGTTGGTCTTCTGATGCGGTCGAGCCGGTTGGTCTGCTGAGCCAGTTTTCTAAACCGGTTTGAACCAGAACGAGTTTTTTTTTTTTTTGAAATTCAATTTCGGGCTCATTTGAAGTCCATTTTACCTAAAATTTATTTCATCAGAACCAGAAAAATAAGATCTTCACATTGGTGGCCTTCTTTCCTACATAAGATTAATAAAAATATCAATTTCTAAAGAAATAAATTAATTTATTTTATAATTTAATACTTTTATTAGTATATTTTTACCACTTATCAATCTCGTCAAACCCTAATTTCGATTGTATAAATTAATCATTTGATTTAAGTCCAATGTGAAAATCCTAATAGAAACTCTTTCTATTATTTCACTCTATCATGGCCATGGGCTTATGGACTTGATTCTTATGATCATCATAGGGCTGCTCCTCATCTACCGAGGTAGATAAATCCTCTATTGGTGCAATTTAATTCCTACAATGAACATGCTATAGCCAATATATACCTCAGAATTTTGAATGGCTAAAAGATCGAGTTATAGTGTAGTCAAATTATAACACCCTCAAGGTGAACTATCGATGCACCTCAAGTCAAAGAACCAAACACACTACTGTAGCTTTGAGCTAGTCATCGACGAGAAGGTAGACTTCCTCATGACTGCTTGAGGTGGTCATGCTCAGTGCCCTCGTTCTTTAATGAGTATCTGTACTCTCACTCCGGTGTCTCTACACCATAGACTCAAGACTCATCTATCCAAAAAAAGCGATCATAAACCAACATTCTGGATCAATCATCATCCTCATGATGATCCTATGGTCGGAAGTATTTTATGAGTTAACAATGAAAATTCATGTCTTAAATTTTCAACTCTTGAAAATATGAACTATCATTACCATTAACTCAAAGGATGTATCACAAACATTTTCAAATAACACTGTGATAGAAAATAATTTATTTTATTATTTATATTAAAATTATAATTTTATCCTTAGAAGTATATTACAAGTGTCAGCCTATCTAGCTTCTAGGGCATACATATCTAACAGATGCATAGTTAGATCTACCAATTGTCTCCTTAAATCTTTGCACTCTAACATCAGGTCCCATTCTCATTGCGTAATTTCTTCATGGGCTGCTGGTTGATTCGTGGGTTGATTCTTCTTTCGACCACCATCAACCATCTGAACAGCAGGAAATAATTACTACTCACGGATCTAAAGAACTCTGATACCAACTGATGTAGCCTATAGCATAGTGATCATTGGAGAAGTAGGATGGAAGATGCATGAAATAAGAGAAAGCGAAAGAAAGAGGAAGAAATCTCTTCTCTTGAATTTTATTTCACTAGCTCGAAATTGACTTCACTACAATGAAGGCCAAGGGCCTCTATTTATAGAGCAAAAAATTTAATTCGAAAGCTAAAAGGAATCCTAAACAAAGTCATGAAAGAAATTCTAAATAAAATCAAAACAACCAAAATGAAACAAATTCAAAAACTAGACTCCTACTCAGACTAGGATTCTTGGTAAACTTGTGCATTACCGTAGACCTATCAGACAATATAATTTGATCCCAAAATTTTCAATGATGGAAAAATGGTCAAGCCTGTAAGGATTGAAAAGAATTTTTTAGAATAGGGTCATAATAAGAATTCTGACATCGGATGACAAAGTTATTATCATTCTAGCCCAACTATGTTAGAACCCTACAGAACTGGTGTAATCAGGCTGAATTTGCATCCTTTTGGGTCTGATCTCTTAAATCCATGTATCTATTGGCTATGACGTCCGTGTTACTTATTGATTAATGAAATTATCATTCATAATATAATGATTTGGTTGTCTTTCTAATGATGGTCGGGTTGGCCGACCAAAGTCAAGCCTGATTATTTATTGGTCAGATACACCAAATATGGTCATGTTAATGGTTGACCTAATCATATCTTTTTAGTGGAGGTCAAAGCCTACTAATTAGGCTTCTCGGGCAAAATTAAAATTACTAGAAGTTGTTTAGAGAAATAATTGGTTATAAACCTACTCATAGATGCACATGGGTTGATCGACCAAAGTTAGGCTTATGTATAGTCTATGTGGATTCTAGTACCCATTAAGGAATTTAGATAATTTCTTGAATTAGAGATAGAGGCTATCAATTTATATAAAATAGTGGAAGAATCTTTAGACTAAAGTCTAAGTCTTTAGGATTAATAATTTAATATATTAATTAGATTTGATTTTTCTTTTATGTAGCTATGGCCACTATCCTGTCGCTCCGGTCATTATTAAACAATGACAAACTGATGGGATCTAGCTTCGATAGCTGATATCGAAAGTTGAAAATCATTCTAGAGCATGAGTGGATTATGTATATTTTGATGGATTCGACACCTAAGGAGCTAGCTTCGAATGCTAGAGGGGCGGTCCGAGATACTTACTAGAAGTGGCTCAACGATTGCACCACCATTTGATACATTATGCTGGATATAATGAATGATGAGTTCAGTTGCAGGTTCGAGAATGCCTAGCCATAGAAGATGATTCAAATGTTGAATGACTCCTTTGGAACGCCTGATGATGTTGAGAGGTACAAGACTAGTTATGCCATTTTCAATGCTTGAATAAGGGATGGGATGTCAGTCACCGATCATGTATTGTACATGATCGAGATGATTGAGTGTCTGAGTAAGCTAGACTTTTTCTTGCATGAGCAGCTTAGGAAGGATGTGATCTTGAACTCTTTGCCCAAGTCCTTCCTCACTTATTTCAGAATGACAAAGCCTATAGTGAACTACCATGGCATTTTGGGATTACTGCAGAACTTTGAGAAGGATCACCGGCTCCATAAGGAGATGGTGAATGTAGTGGGAGGATTTTCTTTTGGTCATTGACCCTATAAAAAAGAAAAGAAGAATAAGAAGAAAAAGAATAAGAAGGTACAGTCACATACTGGGATGTCTGCACAAGATTAGATTAAGAAGTGCAAGCCCAATTAGAGCCAGGTGGAGTGCTTCTTTTGTAAGAAGCAGAAGCACCAAAAGAGAAACTATTCTTATTATATTTCCTTCCTAGATCCGAATAGGCTAAGAAAGAAGCAAGTAGTTGCTGGGCAAGATAATTATATAATAATATCTTGCAATTTCTCAATATGTGATACTACTATCTGGGTATTAGATACCAGAAGTCCTAATCATTTTTGTAATTTAATGTAGGATTTCTAGGTCAGTAGGAGATTTGATGAAGGCAAGAGGTTCCTGAACATTAGGGATGAAAGACAAGTTCTAGTTCTTGCTTTAAGAATCATGAACCTTGTAATCAATTCTTATAAAGTTATTCTATGTGATTGTCACTTTTATCCAAACTTTTTATTGAATGCTATTTCTATGGGACTTTTGGCCAAAAATAGTTATGAATTTTCAATATTTTTTTTTGTAATATCACTTTGCATGGTGTTATGATTTGTATTGGATAATTAAATAATGATATCTATTTACTATCATAGCCTATTAATATGGTCCAGTCCTCTAGTAAACATCCTAAAATAAATGATGTGTTTGAAGTCTACTTTTTACATTGTAGGCTAGGTCACACTAACAAGAACAAAATAAATAGGTTGGCTCAAGAAAAATTTTTTGAAGTCGGTGATTGTGAATCACTTTTGACCTATGAGTCCTATCTTCTTGGTAAGATGACTAAGTCACCTTTTACTAGAAAGGGTGAACGAGCCAGTAAACTCCTAGGCCTAGTACATACTTAGAAAACCTATACCAAACATCGAATTTGGTAGAGTACCACGTCAGCCAGACATATACTATAGTTTTTTTATTCGAGACAATGATCCTATCGAACTCGATGAGAACGATGAGGATCCAATCACCTCATGGATGCAATACATAGATTCGACTTTGAGAAATGACTTAAGGCCTTAAAATTCAAAATGGAGTCCATAAAGGTCAATGATGTATGGACATTGGTTGATTTACCTAAAGGGATAAAATCCATAGGATGTAAGTGAGTCTTCAAGAGGAAAAAAGGTGCAGATGAAAAGGTGAAAATCTATAAAGCCCATCTAATTACCAAGGAATATCATCAACGTTATGATATAGACTATGACAAGATATTTTATTCTATAGCAATGCTCAAGTCTATTCGAATCATGCTTACGATAGCTACCCATCTAGACTATGAAATCTGATAGATGGATATGAAGATAGCTTTCCTGAATGGAGAGTTGGATGAAGAGGTGTATATGATACAACCTGAAGGATTCACATCCATAGATGAGTCTATGGTGTGTAAGCTTCAAAGATCCATTTATGGATTGAAGTAGATATCTTGGAGTTGGAACATATATTTCGATTGGACGATCAAAATGTATGACTTCATTAAGAATAGAGAAAAGCCCTGCATATACAAGTAGGCTAATGGTCCAGCGGTTGTATTCCTGGTATTATATGTGGATGATATTCTCTTAATCAAAAATAATGTTCCTACATTACAAGAAGTAAAGATCTGGCTATCATCACAGTTCTCTATGAAGGATCTGAAAGAAGCTTGCTACATCCTAGGAATGAAGATCTATAGAGATCGATCTAAAAGGTTGCTCGGGTTGTCCCAATCCACGTACATTAACATTGTGCTGAAAAGATTTAGTATGGAGAATTTTAAGAAGGGCTATCTACCGATAGGCATGAAATTTCTTTCTCGAAGAGAAATTATCCAACAACATCTCAAAAGAGACTGTATAAGTAGAATTCCATATGCTTTGGCAGTGGGTTCTATCATGTATGCTATGACATGTACGCGATCAGATGTGGCATACTCATTAGGGATAATGAGTAGATGCCAATCTAATCTAGGAGAGAATAACTGGAAGGTTGTTAAAATTATCTTGGAGTATTTGAGAAATACCAAGGATCGGTGGCTTATTTATGGCGAATCGGATTTGAGACTTATGGGATTTACTAACTCTACTTTTCAATCTGACCACGATGATGGCAAAAGTGTGTTGGAGTATGCATTTACTCTTAACGATGGAGCTATCTATTGGAAGAGTTCCAAGCAGCATATGGTGGCTGACTCAGTTTGCAAGGCAGAGTATGTCACTGCATCAGATGCTGCTAAAAAAGTAGTATGGTTGAGAAAGTTCATCATCAAGCTCGAAGTAGCATCCTTCCTTGGTGGTCCAGTTCTGCTCTACTGTGACTGCTCTAGAGCCATTGCTCAGATGAAGAAATCGAAGGTACACCAGCGGACAAGGCATATTCTACGCCACTATCACATTGTCTGGAAGATCATGGATCGAGGTGACATTAATCTTCAAAAGATCGATGGAAAAGAGAACCTGGCTGACCCATTTATTAAAGCCATTACGGTGAAGGAGTTTAACAACTTCAAGTCAAAGATGGGTATTAGATATTATACCGATTGACTTTAGTCCAAGTGGAAGATTATTAAAAATAGTGTCCCAAAATCAATCATCAGCTTGTTAATAGTTGAGCTATTTTTATACTTGTATATAAATTATTAATAAATAAAAGTTATTTTGATATTTTTTTATCATAAATTTTTTGCATCTTCTAATAAACTTCTATGTTGTGATGAAGTTCTTAGAACTATTTAGAATCAACAAAGAAGGATTAATCATTTAGTCCTTAAATCTATTCATGATCAAATGATACGTTATTACCAAGGATGACAACGTTTATCAAGTAGAGGTCATTGTATGCCATATGGATTGATTGTCCTCTTAACCAAGTGATAAGTATCATAAATTTATCTATAAAAATATTAATTTATTAATTAATTTATACTTAATTTTAAAAATTATTAATTAATTAATACATATTTTTAAGAAATTCATATTTTTATTAATTAAAAAATTAATTAAAAAAATAATAAAAATAAAAAATAAAAATTTAATATCAATGGAAAGAGCTTATTTTTTTAATCACAACGAAATAAGTTTTGAGCAAAACGAAGCTAAAATGGAAAAGATATGAATTTTTAAAAAAATAAAAAAATTAAATGAAAAATAACATATGGCTTAGCCGGCTCAAGCCGCCATGCCGCAGCAGCCGGCGTGTCCAAATGCATCGAGCCAAGCCGACCAAGCTGGCATGCCAAGCCAGCCACGCTAGCCGACTCAAGCCTAGAAGCCACCCGTTGGTCTACAGCACAATGTGAACCGCCAACTCAGCAAAAATGGGCGAATCAAAGCTTACCACGTGGTGGACTTAGACCCTTAAAGGGTTTACAAAAAATTCATCATGGCTCATAGGGCAATTTGGTCTTTTCACTCAGTGATAGGGGCATTGATTGGCTGCGGTGTGCAGTGTTGCCAGTCCACGCGGTTCATGGGAATAGTAAATGCGCGATCGTGCGGTTGTGGTTGCTTGCGGTCAAGATCGGATGGTCAAGATTTATTTCAACTCTAATTTGGTTTTTGATTTCACCTCGATCGCCATCGGACAACAGTGCTTGATTCCAGCTTCGATCTGATAGTCCAAAAAGCTCTCGATGGTGATCAGACTCTCAAGCGCATGATCAATGACCTAATTTCCTCCATCAAGCACGATCCAACGATCAGAATTTAATCCGACTTGATCTGGGCCATTACACATCTATTATTGGTATTTTTGGAATCATCGGATCACCATCTGATGGCTAGAATTAAAAGAACTCAACAAAATTTATTCAAGGGCTATTTTAATCCAAATTTCACTTGGATTTCTTCCTATTTTCATGATTAAAATAGCCCTTAGTCCCACATTGCCAAAAAGAAAATCCTCCAGCCCTCCAACATCTATTTAAGGACCCCCAGGCCTTCAAAACAAACATCTCAGATTAAGATGAAGCTTTAGTATAGGATGAAGCCAGGCTATGGGTTAATGGCTGCTTCAAAGTAATGGATACCGAGAAGAAGAGCTAGGCTTCTACACCATCTTTCCACCAATGCCGATCCAAGATCAGAGATCAGCCTATTTTATTTTTTTTTATTTTATGTATTTAAATTATGAACTTTTTAATGCAATATTTATTTTTATGCTCTTTAATTTCATGCTCTTTATTTTTATTATAATTTAATTTTTATATTTTAATTATTGCTTTTTATTTTATTGTAAGTAGATGCTAAGATCTAACTAGTAGATCTTAGTATAAAGTTTGAATTCCTGCACCTTTTAATTTTTATTTTTTATTTTCTGACTTCACTTTTGATCTCAAAACTCTTTTTTTTTTTTTTTGTAAAATCAAAGATTTCAAATCTAAAAATACTACCTTTCTTGTGGATTCGATCTGACTCACTACTATCTACATATTTTTAATTATTTTAAGAAGTCAAATTAAACTGATAAACATGGTATCTTAACGACAACATCATGTCCCTATCAAATTTTTGGCACCATTATCGGAGAAGGAATAGATGCTATTTTTTCTTTGATTTCTTTAATTTTTTTATAAATTAATTATAAATATTTTTTTAATATTACTTACTAACTTTTTATTTATTTATTTTGCAAAAAAAAAGAAAAAAAGAAAAAAAGAAAAAAAGGAAGAAAGCATCTAATCTTGGTGAGATCAATCCTAACTCTAGTCCTCTTTTCTTTTTATTTATTTATTTTATTTTTAAATTAATTTAAAAAATATCTATTTAAATCTAATTAAAAGTCTCATGATAAGATTAGAAACTCCAAATGTTTAGAGCATGCATCATATTAGTTTTATTTTTATTTATTTATTTTTTTGGTGATGCTGGAGGCAAGGTAAGCCTTTTAGAATTTAATTAGTTACATGCATCTAGTTTAAATTGCATAGAACCCTTTGATTAAAAATTTTGTGTGCATATTCATCTTTAAATCAAATTAAGGGCACAACCCAATTAAACAAGATAAGGTGGGGATTTGATCACCCTTCCTTGGCCCACAAACAACCAACCAGCATCATGCATTAACCTAAGCCTTTAATTTTAAAATCAATTAGACATCAGCCCTAGGAACTCGAGCTCAATAGGATAAAAAATTCTAAGAGTTGAACCAGATTAGGGTTAGTCAATTTGACTAGTGTCTAGGAAAGTGGTTCAGAGATGATTGGGTCCAAAGAAAGATGGTTTCTAATTGGTTCCGTTAGCTTACCTAGACAAGCATAATTGGTGTCTAAGATAAGCAACGAGAGGACTCTCACCGACCTTACACTTACCTGACTAGTTGATTGGCTGATCTTATACTTGGAGGGCTTGAAGGTGATCTTGGCAGTTAGGAGCTATCTAGATCTAGGGTAACCCTTAATCAGGATTGATTGACCAACTTGATTGCTAACCAACATCAAGCCTAATTAAACTTAATTCTTCTCTCTCTTCTTAGTTCTAGGACTCCTTAGGACCTCTTCTTTAGAACTTTTATTTTTTTATCTTTTTTTATTCAAAAATAAAATAAAATAAATAAATAAATAAAAAGATTGAGGGCATTGAGAATATAGTGAATTCTCGAACACCCATGTGGAGAAGGATTTCAGATCAACTAATCAAAATGGATTTAGTTTCTATTTTAGACTCTACAACCTCAACATCCATAATGGATTTAGCAAATCAGCCTCAGTCTCAAATCCTTAAGGACTTATGTTATCCATGTTAGAAATTCCTACATGATCTTATGGTTGATGAGGAGTTTCACTAGACTGAGACTCTATGGTCAAGAGTTCTACTAGACTAGGACTCTTCGATCAAGGGTCCTACTGCATTGGGACTCTAAGTCCTACTTGTCTGGGACTCTATGATCAAGAGTCCCACTAGACTGGTACTCTATAGTCAAGAGTTTAACTAGATTGAAACTCTTCGATCAAGAGTTTTACTGCATTAAAACTCTAAGTTCTGCTTGTCTAAAACTCTATGATCAAGAGTCTTACTGATCTGGGTCTCTATGATCACAAGTTTCATTCGTTTAGATCACCGAGGTCAGAGTCCTGCTAGTTTGGAATTCTTCGATCAAGAGTTTCATATCGATGGAATTCTATTGCCTGGATATCCAATGGGTTTGGACTCTATATTTATGAGAGGTTTAATTAATAATTTGATTATTAATTAACTCAATTTGATTGAGTAATAATTTTTGGATCAAATCCAATTAAATTGGATTTAGTTGGGTTTGACCTAATTAGGTTATAAGATGATCTAATCGATGGTTTGATCCATGATTTGATCAAGGGTTGTGCTTGATCAATTTTTGATTTAATTAAAATTTAATTGAACCTAATTTAGCCTAAATAAGTTGGATTTAATCTGATCTAATTAGGCCTAATCAAATTGGTTTGTGTTGGTCTAATTGGATAAGATTAGTTTGAGACTAGTTCGACTAGTCTTCATGCGCCACATCACCTTATCCTTGTGCAATTTATTTTCTCCATGAGAAAATGTTTCTCATGACTTTTCTCCACACACAAGAGAGGGCGTACACCAGGTTTCTCACATCCTAGATGGATAAGAATAGGTAGGTTGCCATTCAAATTCAAATAGAGTTTGAATTTGAATGAACAAACCACCTTATCTTATCTAATCTCTCCCATGCCATCTACCTTGTTTTTGCACTCTATTTAATCGTGGCATTTTGGGGACATGTGAACATCAAAAGATAAGTCTCCTCTCCATGCATGAGCCCCTCCTTCTGCATGAGAAAATATAGAAAAAAAATCCTAAGAGGAAAAGATATGGAGAGCGTAGGGTTTGGATGCGAGAGCTGCCTTAGGGTTCTGACCTAGGGTTTGGCATGTGAGTTCATGAGTTCTGAGTGTCAAAACTTCATGAAATTTTTTGGAGAGCCTCCTCTACCTCTCCTAGACCTTTGCTACTGATCTTGAGCATCCAAAGAATCAATAGAGGATGATCAAAGTCATTCAATCAGATTCAGCCATCAAGAAAATCCTGTATCGGGCTAGCACTTGAGAGAAGCCGATAGGGACCAGGACCTCATGTGGACCATCTGTGGAGGCCAAACATCCTGTGTGGCTGCATCATGATGATAGAATCTTTTCGATAGTGATTTAGTTATGGAGATCGACTACCCATGCAAGATTTTGTGTTCTAAACACAAGTAGTAGTAGTAGTGAAATTATTTTACTGCATACATATTTAATTTTTAGATGTTAAATGCATGTACATCATATTTCAATCCTAGATTTATAGGGTTTATAGATCTGATTTATAGCTCTTAGAAAAATTAATTAGATTAATTTTTATTTTGCTATATTATTTTTGAAAAAGTTTCAAAAGTAGAGCTAAAAGTCCTGCATGTTTTCCAACAAGAGTTCCCTATGGTTCAGTCACCGAGTTAGAGGAGTGCTCTTGTGTGTTTTGAAGGAACCTATAAGGTGCAGTATATCCGAGATGGTTTCAAAGGGATCCATAGTGTGGAGAGTCTGAAAGAGCAGTGATGGCGTTTGAGGTGCAGCAGCAAGCCCAGCATGTAGTGTTGGGTGGTTGGCCTCGGATGACTTAGTTACAAAGTCAGATTTTTCTACGGCATTAGATGGACTTAGATTTTAGGTGGAGCATCGGACAGAGGTGGCTTCACCAATAGAGAGGGATTTGGCATGAGTTCAGAGTGGAGAGATGTGGGAGGATCGATATCCCAGTATTAGCATCGAAGATGCACAGTTCCAGATGGAGCAACATGTGTAGGAGGATAGGCATAGTTCTAAAGAGAAGTATCAGGATTTTTAGTGAGTGCCGGTATAGAAATGCTGCGGTTTTCTTTAAGAAAGTATAGAAAAAGTGATGTAGCTGCTAAGCAGAAAGAATCCTACAAAATCCAGAATGGTGCCAAGAAGCAAGCACAGGTCTTCAGTTATAGAGATGGTCATCCCAAAGGTCTCCAAAAGTGCATGCAATTGAAGAGGATTGGCGGAGGCATTAGAGTTTGCATAGGGAGTTGTCTGGGTGCACTATGGAGCATAGGTTGGTGTTGCAGTCATAGGGTCAAAGTAGGAGGATATCAGTTTAAGGACAAGGAGTGTGGTGGAGCACGAGTCTCAGGGGCTATAGAGCACAGGTCGATGTTGCAGCTAAGAAGGCAAGGTGGTTTCAAGCGAATGGTGTCAGCTCTAGAGGTAGTAGAGTAGTGTAGACAGTTCATACGGGGTTTGCCAAGGCTTGGGGGCACCAAGATGGAGATTATTAGGATTAGTGGTGCTCCCAAGCCTTGGAAGACCATGAGAGGAGTCAGGATATTGGCTCTAGAAAGACTAGGATAAGTGTAGTCCTAAGACTAGGATAGGAGTGGTCCTAGGATGGAGGCAGCATGTAGCTCTTTATAGGCTTGAGGTTCAAGTGTGAGGACCTTCAAGAGCTTAGTTTGTGCTCCAGAGACATGGGACACAAGATGGAGCAAGGAACTAGCGCCAGGAGATGTATCAGTTAAGAAAAGGGGCTAGCACACAGATAAAGCTGGCTCAGATATGCATTCGAGCTGGCTCAAGTTGAGACCAAGCCGGCTCAGGCCGCAGTCGAGCCGACTCTCTTAGGCAGATAGAAGATAATGTTTGGACAAGATGTAGTCGAGCCAGCTCGACTTCTGACCGAGCCGCCTTAACGATGGCGAATAGAATAGGACGGGATTTTCTGTTTGATCTTGGATTGGGTTTAATCCAAAAAGTCTTAAGGCCTAGTTTAATAAGGTCTTAAGAAGGCTAACTCATGTATAGGTCGAGTTTAGATCCAGGAGATGAGAGCATGAGAGACATGGGTGTATATGGGCTCGATGAGTGCTTTCATACATTAAATTAGCCAGAAAAATTTTTGGTCAAACCTAATGGCTCTGTATAAATATATAGGTTGTATTAGAATTCAAGAAGAGTGTGCAATATAGATCTTTTCTTCCTTAATCTCACTTCTCTCTTCTCTCTGGTGTTGCCTTCTCAGGTCTTGAAGAAGCCCTAGAGAGAGGGGGTGCCTCCCACAAGCCCTAGGAGGGAGGTGCCCTATC
The DNA here is from genome assembly GCA_006176705.1 of Cocos nucifera. Taxonomy (NCBI): domain Eukaryota; kingdom Viridiplantae; phylum Streptophyta; class Magnoliopsida; order Arecales; family Arecaceae; genus Cocos; species Cocos nucifera. The sequence continues at coordinate 18,940 of QRFJ01004061.1, read as the reverse complement.
ACAAATCCAGATGGTGGATCGGTGGTATGTTACATTTAGAGAACATCAAAGTTTTCTTTAGATCCATGCTAAAGATCAGGATTTTCCATAACATTAATTTGATTGGGTTCAAAAATTGGTTAGACCAAGTCAAATCATAGGAGTCCAGGTTTGACTGGGACTCTCTTCCTTGCGCCACCTAGCCTTCCCATGCCATCTCTCCTTAAGTTTTGGCATGAGATCTCTCATGCCTAGAGAGAAGATGCCACCCCATGTGCCCAAATCTTCCTTAGTTGGTAATTAGGTTTTGGACGAAGTCAAAACTAGGAAGTACTTTTGATTTTAAACTCTATTTGATACAAAACCAAAACTCTCTCTTTGGAAGGTACCAAACAACCTGATCTCTCTCTCTGACTTTTTTGGTCAAGAATAAGGAAGTTTTGTGCACCACTTTTAGGGATTCCACACCATAAAAAGGGAGGAAGTGCCTAAGAGTTGGGCACCCCAATTCTTGTCCAATTTAGACATTCCTTTCTAGGTGTTTGACCTAGACAAGGACTCCTCTCTATCTCTCTATTTAAAGGAAGTTTGGACATGAGATTTCTCTAGCAATTACATCTAAGAGAGAGGGTTTTGGGCATGGGTTCCTTGTGCACAAGAGGGTCTTGGGCATGGACTATTGTAAGGACATAAGCTCAAGTGTTTAGATGAGAGGAAAGAAAGAGAGAAGAAGGGTCTTCTCTAGTGTTTTATTTTTTAGATCTTCTTCCACTAATTTTTAGAGAAAAAGATGAGAAAGAAGACCTCTCTTAAATCCTCCCAATCTTTGTTTAGTCCTTGGTAGGTCCAAGCAACTTGAAGAAGGAGATTCATGATCGACCATAAAAACAATGATCAGCATAGTGCTAGCACACTGTGTTGATTTTTTGAGATTAAACTTCAAATCAAGATCAAGGCTTCATGTGAACTTTCCATAGAGGCTAGATGTACACATGGCTCGAAGCAACAACCTCAACCTCAGATCAACAAGTAGAGATCTCGACATACAAGAGGTAAAAGAGATATGATCCTTTCACTTACTAGATTAGATCTAATTTTTGTTTGATGTTGATATGATTAACATCTTTGTTTCTATTTATTATTTAATTTTTAGATTTATTATATGCTAGAATCATGTCATAAGATCCTAGATTTAGAGATTTCTTGCATATTTTTATAGATTAATACGATTAATCTTTTGCTTTCACTATTCTTATTTTGAAAAAAATTTGAAATAAATGCTTTCAAATCCTAGATTTTTTCTTCAATTGATAATTAAATCCTTCAATGATTCATAATTATTAATTAGCCACCTGATCAGATCAAAATTGCTTTAACACTAAGCCAGTAAGATAGAAATAAGCTTCCTATATCAATCAAAGTGATCATCTAACCATGATACCCGACGATCGGATAGAGTCGAATGTAGCAAAACAATATTCATAACCTACTAGAATATAATTACTGCATAATTCATCCTCTTGACCAATAATGCTCAAGAAAATATTAGAGTTAACTATCAACTCTTGAACAATAATCTTTATAGTATCTCAACCTACTCAATCCTATGACTCTCATAAGAACTATCCTGGCCAAGATTTTGCTAAATTGAAATACATTGAAACATTCTCTCCAATTCTATTTAGAGTGGTCAATTCCCATCTTGACTCACGCACTAACTTAACAAGTACTTGACCGCACTTAAAATCCTTTCATTACTAAATTAGAAATTTAAATAGTTTAGTACCAAAGTACAGTGAGTTGCATGCAAGTCACCGTGAGTTGCTTGCAAGTCACCATGGTGATCTCAGGTCGATAGTGTAGGATTTTATGATCAAGATGAAAGTAGGGATTTCAAAGCATTTCATATAAAATCCTAAAAACAAACCCTAACTTAGGACCACCTTATTTTATTCAAATCATATAACATGCATTTATAATATAAAATTAGGGTAGAGGAACATACCTCTGATTGCTAAATCCTGATTCAAGTTTGAACTTCGGTAGTGGTCTGACAAGGGTTCCACTAGGTGCCCATATATTCACCCTCCAATATTGATCCACAAGGAGACTTGATCATGTCTCTAACACCTTTTTAATCTGATTCCTTGAATTAAATTCTTATAGAAAAAATTTAGTTTGGGCAGAACCTTCCCTTAGCCTTGCTTCCTTCCACAAAGCCTTCCTTTTCCTTACTTTCTTTTCTTCTTGTCTTCCTTATCTTTCTTCCTAAACCCTTGTCCTAAGGAAGACTCCTTGTCCTTAATAGGATTTTGTCTTAATAAGAAAAGGAAGAGAGAAATTGGACAATTGGGAGAGGGTTGTAAGAAAGAAGGAATTGGATTTGATTGATTTTGAAACCTGGTGTGCGCTCCTATTTATAATGTATGTTGGGGCGCCTCCTTAAATTTCTCACACCCTTTGCAAAATCACATCTCATGACCATTCAAAATATCATGCCCCATCTAGATTTTTAGGACACATGAAAATCAAAGGAAATAAATTTAAAGAGACTTCTACACGCAGAAAGACTCTTCGGTAGAGAAAAAATTTCATGATGATTTCCGAAGTGTCGCGATTCTTCACAAATGTGGTGCCATTATTTTGAATGGTTTGGATCTGATCTCTGGCCATCCAATGGCCCTCTTTTGGTGCACCAACATCAAAAGTAGGCATGGAAAAAATTTAGGCATGGAGGAATTTAAGTGTCCATAACCACTTGGACTCTTAAGTCCAAGTGGTGCCAAATCAAGGAGCACGGCAAGGTAGCTTCCTTATCCAAATTCTTGATAATCAATAGAGATATTTTAAAAGTAGAAGGACTCTTCTGATCCTCCTCCTAATCAAAAGTCCATGCCATATATTTTTTATATGAAACATTTGGATAAAATATAAAAAGGAAGGGCGCCAACAATCCCTTGTGCACAAAATACCCAAGCGCATAACCAAACCCGCATGCGCCAAGAGAGAAAATCTCTAGTGCATGGGATGCTGATATGTGATGCCTAGACCCCTGGTCAACAAGCCAAGGGTCAACTCAATTAATAAACTAAATTTGATTTGGTTAAAATTGGATCTAATTAGCCCAAATCGGAACCCAATTTGAATCTGATTCGAATGTAGATTCTAGGGTTTGCAATATGTGCTAGCATGTTCAACTTGCAAACATGATTTAATCCAATTAAATCCTTGATCAATTTTCTTTATGTGTGACCCATTGGATTCCATATCTAGCTAGAAGTAGCTTCATGTATGATTTGACCTAATTTGATTAGAACTTAATCAAACTAATTTAGGTCAAATCAAGCTAACCCAATTTGATCAATCAGAATCCTTTCTAATTGATGATCAAATTAAATTCTTTAATTCAATCAAACCTATAAGATAAGATTGACGTAGTAATATATCATGCCTACCCAAAAGATATAAAATTTTGATGAAAATATCAAAATAACCCTTTAGTGGAAAGTTACTATGCAACTTGATCCTACGATCATCCTGCATCCCGAATATGACTTTGGATATGAAATTATGTCAAATCCAAAATCATATTCATATTTCTCTCAATCTTATAATGATGATTCAATTAATGCAATATTAGAAACCATTTCTAATATTCATAATACTTTAATCAAAGTCTTCTTGAATCATTATTCAATTGAAGCAAGTAGGATGCAATCTCCTTTTACTAGGAGTGATCATTTCTGTGTTGACCTACTCACAATCTACATATACAATCCACCATATCCAGAACATCCCATATATGACTAAGTCATGAATGTGTATGAACCAAAATATGGATTTATGCATACAAGGTTCTATGGTAGTCTCAAGTTAAAGGACTACATGCACAACTCCTACTATAAGAACCATCTATTGACAAGTAGATAAGACTCCATTAGATGTTCTCAAGTCAGATCAACTCAGTGAATCCATTCTATAATGAGCATCCACATCTTTGTATTAGTGTCATACACAAGTGATTGTGAGATCAATCATTCTCTCCATCGAGCATACATAGGATATGCCAGTCTTTCTGAAAATATTGATCTCCAACTTAATTTTTCATCGATCAAAAATATTTTAGATTAGGATTTTAAGATTTTAGATCTCATAAGTATGATCTCATCATAATTCTAAAACTATAACTCTAATCTATGGAGTTCATCATAATCTTAAATAAATTATTAAGACACGACATATGATGAAATATAAATGCCTTTATTTATTTAAAAATATCATTACATGAGTCTGGAAGACTAAAGAATAACCCATCAAAAATACATATTTTGATTGGCTTGTAGGTCAAGTTACTTTTAATCTCCTACTTGTACTAAAGCCAATCACTCTTATATTTCAACCCCATACAATCGAGGTGACGATCGAACTACTACTATGATAGAGCTTTAGTGAATGGGTCTGCTATGTTGTTCTTTATTTCTACTCGTTCAATGACTACATCATGTCTCACGACAATCTCATGAACAAGGTGGAAGCATCTCAGAATGTGCTTAGATTTATGATGAGACCTTTAGTTCTCTTACTTGAGCAACTGCTCTAGTATTATCATAGTAAAGTGGTACTGGATTCTCAATCTCAGAAACGACATCCAACTCAATGATGAACTTCTTCATCCATACAGCTTTCTTGGCGGCTTTACTTGCAGCTATATATTCTACCTCAGTAGTTAAGTCAGCTATAGTTTGCTACTTGAAACTCTTTCAACTCACTGCTCCACCATTCAAAGTAAAGACATAACCTAAATGGATTTGCCATCATCTAGGTCTGATTGAAAACTAGAGTTAAAATATCCTTCTAGTTTAAGATTAGATCCATCATATATCAGAAAAATATTCTTAGACCTTCTCAAGTATTTAAGAATATTTTTCACTACTTTTCCATGATTCTCTCCTGGATCAGCTTGAAATCTACTAGCTATGCATAAGGCATAAGCAACATTAGGCTTGGTATATAACATGGTATATATTGTTGATCCTACTACCGAAGTATTAGAAATAGAACTCATTCTATTTCTCTCTTCAGGTGTTTTAGGAGACATTTTCTTAGAGAGATGTATATCTTGACTCTGTTAGATGTATGCCCTAGAAGCCAGATTGATCGATACTTGTTAAATACTTTCTGAGAGTATATTCATAATTTTGACTTAAAATTAGTTTAAAAATTATTTATTTTATCATATTGTATATTAAAGTATCTGTGATATATCCATTGAGTTAATAGGCATGATAACACAAATTCTCAAGAGTTGTGAATTTAAGGCATGTGTTATTATAATTAACTCATAAACTATTTTTGATCGTAGGATCATCATAAGGATGGTGATTGATCTGAAAGATCGATATACGATCACTTTCTTAGGATAGATGAGTCTTGAGTCTATAGTAATGAAGATATGAAAATGAAAGTACAGGTACTCATTAAAGAACACGAGGACACGATACGAGCCAGCTGACCACTCTTACGACGCAGTTACATAAGAAAAGTCCACACATACTCACCTACTCGATGACTAGCCGATGCTATTCCGATGTACTGTGTCAAGGTTCTATTGACGAGGTCATTGACAGTCATCATCTTAAGATGTTATAGATTTGACACACCACTCATAAGATCTTCCTTAGCATTCGAAATCCTGAGGTGTATACTCAGCCAAAACTATCAGAGCATGTTACAATAATATAGGATTTTGGATTGCCACCTAACGATGGCATCTAATCACCTACAGTAAAGAAGGCGGGAAGTAGCCTATGTGAACATATCAAGATCGAGTATCCAAAACCCAATGAGCCAACGGTATAGTATAAAATACATAGAAAGGGTTTGATTAGTATTACATCGATACTCGAATCGAATGATCATTCATATGAATGGTTTGGATTGATGAGTTCACCTTAACCCTTCCCATCGACTCATGATAGAAGATCCAATCAACAGGATACTACTCCAAGAAGTCGCATTCAATCTTTGAGGATTGCCACATATACTAAAGGTGTCACTGATGCATTTGCATCAACTAGAATTATCTGATGATCGATGATTCTAATGGAATCGAAAAATATGTCTCGCATGCTGTTCGATGATGTCAGTTAATGGCATCATGACATATCCCATTATTATATAGAACTGAACCTAACTGGATCACACAAATAAAGGTTTGGGTTTGGATGTCATCAATTGAGCTAATTCAGTTCGATTGATCTGGATTAGATCCAATTAGATTCAAGAAAATCGTGCTAGCACACGATTGAACCTAATATTCTCCATCTATCATCTTTCTATTTCATCTTGACTGAGCCAAATTGGATTTGACTTATCCAAGAGCCTTGTATGGCTCTATCCTAGTCTAACTAGAATTTGTTCAGATCAAAAAATTCTTGTCCTAACCTTATCTAGGCTTGTCCTAATCCATCAGATGAAAACAGGACAAGACCTGCTAATTTCTAGAACTATTTAGACAAGGCTTATCCGAAAACTCTATAGGGATTTATCTTAATCTAACTGAACATTATCCTAGCCTGATCAAGACTTGTCCTAAATCCCATAAGATGAGAATAAGACAAGGGTTGTCTTTGCCAGATTAAGGCTTGTCCTAAAATTATGAGATGAAATTTGGACAAGCCTCTCCCGAAAATTCTAAATGGATTTTTTTTTATCTGACTGGATCGAGTCCTAGTCTAATCAAGGCTTGCTCTAACTTGATTAGGACTTGATATAAATCCATTGGATGGGACTTAAAAAGATTTTGTCTTAATCCCATAAGATGAGAACAAGACAAAGGTTAAATGTTCACCCGAATGTAGGAATTAAAGGATAAGGGGCATGCGCCCCCTGGAGATTTCTTAGGGATGAGCACCCCTAGATGTTTATGTGAGGAATAAGGGGCACACTCCTCCTTTGGCCATGTGCCCCATATGGATAAGATGGAGGTGTCCCATTCAAATGGGATTTGAATGAGTCAAACATACTTGATGAGATCAAATATCTAGGAGATAAGTTGCTTGCGCTATCCAAACTTTATCTCTCCATCTCCATGCCAACGTTTTTTGAATTTTGTGTGATAAAATCAGAAAAATAAGAGGGTGGGGCATGGAGATCAGTTAAGAAGTCCTTCTGCATGTTAAACTTTGACCTATTCAAAGTTATATGCGAAAGGACTCTTGACTAGGTCTATAAATAAGGCCCTACGCAAGCTGTTGTATATAGTGATTTTTCTATGGTGAAGCCCTACCAAAATATTCATCTCCACACCTCCTCATTTGATCCTCTTCCTCTTCTCCATGCCCAAGAGTTGGGCAAAATCTACGAACAAAGATCAAGTTCCATCGGCACGAAGATCAGCGAGAGACGATGATGTTCGTGAGACAAATGCGTAGCCCTCAGAGTTTGTTTTGAAGGCTCTATGGAAAGACAATAAATCTGATCTTTGGAGATCAAATCCAGAAGGAGGAGACTTTCAGATCTGACTCGAGTGGATACCGATAGAGACTAGGTGCGTGCGCGGCTCAATCAGAATCTCGGATCAGTCATCAGATCATCACAATAGGTAAATAGTTTACTCGATCAGGTGATAATTATTATCACTATTTTTGTTTTTATTTTACTTCTAATTTTAGATCAATCTAATCAGATCTGATAACTCTCAGATTTGATCAAATCATAAAAAAATTTTAAAATTATTTTGCTGCAAATCTGATCCGATCATATACATCTTGCGGTAGGAAAATCCGATTTTTTCTTCAGACTCATGGATAAGTAACCTCTTTTACTCTCATCCATGCTGAACCTCTTCAGCACTTAGTCAATGTACCTAGACTGGGATAAGCCTAGCATCCTTTTAGATCTATCTCTATAGATTTTTATACCAAGTATATAGGATGCTTCTCCCAAGTCTTTCATGGAAAACTTACTTGACAACCATAATTTGACCAATTGCAATATCAGGATATCATTCCCAATGAGGAATATATCATCTACAAATAGAACTAAGAAAACTATGGCACTCCCACTAGTCTTCTTATACATATAAGGTTCATCCACGTTTTTGATGAAGCCAAACTCTTTGATTGTTATATCAAAATGGATGTTCCAACTTCTTGAAGCTTGTTTTAATCCATAAATGGATTCTTAAGCTTGCATACCTGATTTGATCTCTCACTTGAGACAAATCCTTCTAGCTATGACATGTAAACCTCCTCCTTAAGGAAACCATTAAGGAAGGTGGTCTTCACATCCATTTATCATATTTCATTATCATGGTATGCCGCTATGGCAAGTATAATGCAAATAAATTTGAGCATGACAATAGGTGAGAATGTTTTCATCATAATGTATACTTGGTTTTTGCCTAAAACCCTTAGCCATCAATTTGGCCTCATAGGTTTCAACTTGGTCATATGCTCCAATCTTTTTCTTACAGACCTATTTACATCCAATAGGGTTCACACCCTCTGGTGCATCAACCAAAGTCCATACTTTATTGATATACATAGAGTCCATCTTGAATTTCATCGCTTCTAGCCATCTATCTGAGTCCTTACTCATGACAGCTTTCGTATAGATCAAAGGTTCATCATTCTCAATGATTTGGACTTTATTATTCTCAATAATGAACCCATACCTCACTAGTGCATGTCACACTCTATCAGACCTTTGGATAGGAGTTGTATGTTCTGGTTCTTCCCTATTTATGTGTTCATTTGATTGAGAAATTTTTATTTATTTATCTTAAACTTCATTATGTTTAATATTTCTCTCATTGCCTCTTTCTAGGATAAACTCTTTCTCCATAAAAGTGGCATGCCTACTTATAAAAACCTTTTGTTCAGTAGGATGGTAGAATAGATATCCCATGCTATCTCTAGGATATCCTACAAATAGGTATTTATCAACTCTAGCATCTAGCTTATGTCCAAAATTTCTTTTGACATATGCTTGATAACCCCATATCTTAAGATACTTAAAATTAGATTTCTTTCCTCTCCATATCTCATATAGAGTACTAGATATAGACCTAGAAGATACTCTATTCAAGATGTACACTGCGGTCTCCAGGGCATGACCCTAGAAAAAAATGGATAACTTTGTGAAGCACATCATGGACCGCACCATATCTAATAAGGTGCGATTTCTTCTTTCAGCTACACCATTTAACTACAATGTATAAGAAGGGGTTCATTCAGAGAGAATTTCTTTTACTTTAAGATAGTTTAAAAATTCATTGGACAAGTATTCTCCTTTTCGATCAGATCAAAAGATTTTTATATCTTTTTCAGTTTGTTTCTTGACCATACTTTGATACTCTTTAAATTTATCAAAGGCTTTAGATTTATGTTTTATTAGATACACATATCCGAATCGAGATAAATCATCAGTAAATGTTATAAAATAAGAGTATCAATCTCTAGCCTGAGTTGTCATAGGACCACATACATCTGTATGTACAAGTCCTAATAACTTACTTATCCTTTCTCCATATCCACTAAATGGAGCCTTGGTTATTTTACCCATGAGGCAGGATTCACAAGTTCTTAATGATTCATAATCATAAGGATCAAAGAACTTTTCTTTGTATAATTTGTTAATCCTATTTTCACTTATATGACTGAGTCAACAATGCCAAAGTAAAGTATTATTAACATGTTCTCTCTTTCACTTTCTATTTTCATCAATATGAAAAATATTATCATTCAGAGATAGAATCAAAAGACCATTATCAAAAATGCCAGAATAAATTATTTCATTAGAATATTTGATTGAGCAACCATTTCCATTACATTAATTTTATAATCTTGTTTTAACAACAAGGGTACAAAAATAATATTTCTAATGATCTTAGGCATGTAATAATAATTCTTTAGCTCTAAGATCTTTCTAGAAGGTAACTTTAAAATATTTATCCCTACAGGTTCTACTTGGATGGACTCTTCCCCAGTGTCGTAGAGCTTGAAGTCACCCTTCTTCAAAATTCTAATTTTTTGCAGCCCTTGCAATGATTTATAGATATAAGAATTGCAGGCAATATCCAATACCCAAGAATTTAAAATGAAAAAATCCAATGATAATATAATATGTATCTCATACATACCTTTTGGTGCAATACTTGCATCAGCCTTCATAGTTGCAAGGTAAGCCTTGCAATTTTCTTCCAATGACCTGCTTTATCATAATAAAAGTAGGTCGTTTGATCGGAGGCCTTCTTATCCTTCTTCTTCTTATTTATGCCACCTTTAGGACTCAGCCTCCTCTTTGAATTCTTTTTGCCTACCTTCTTTTTAGAGATCCCATCCATAGGAAGAAGAGGAGTCTTATCCTTCTTGATATGGCTCTCTACTATTTTGAGTATATTTAACAGCTTAGGTAAGAAAATATTTAGTTTGTTTATATGATAATTTATGATAAATTAAGAAAATTTTTTTGAAAGTGAGTGCAGGATCAAATCCTAGCTCAACTCTCCATCCATAACAAAATCTAATTGACCTAATTGAGCGATCAGATCAACTACCATCAACACATGATCTTGTATGGATGATCTTTCTACCATCCTGGTATGGAATAACTGCTTAGATATCTCGTATCTAGTAGTCCTACTTTACTCTCCATAAAGCTCTTTCAAATTGAGCAATATGGACTGAGTATCCATTCCATCATGCTATCTCTATAACTCATTACTCATAGAGGATAGTATGATGCATTTGATAGTAAAAAAATTATTTTGCCACATCTTATATATGGATTTTTCTTTCTTTATGGCATCTTCTCCTAATAGCTCAGGATTAGGGGCATCAAGAATATAGGAGAGTTTCTCTTAATTAAGCACTATTTTTAAATTTCTCAACTAGTCCACATATTTAGGACTGGTCAATTTGTTTGAATCCAATATACCATGTAGTAAAAGTGAAGAAGCCATATAGAATTTAATCTATATAATAAAAAATATTATATAATCAAATAACTCATGATGACATACACAATTAAATTAGGATTTTAATTTAATTATGTCTTCTACTATTTTATCAAAACATCATAGCCCTCTTCTATGATGATCAAAAAATCCTAATTGGTTTTTCTAGAGGGATTGAGATCCCAATTTCTTATAAAAGATCTTGTGGTTACGCAATAAATATTTTATAAGTTTAAAGATAGAAAATTCTTTTCAATTGTATCTCATACAATTCTCAATATAATCCTAACCTTTAAAACATTAATAGCTTTGTGGTTGCACAACAAACTATAATGTTTTAGTTAAGTAGGATCCTTCATTTCTATAAAGTCAAATTTAAATATAATTGTCCTTGTGGTTACACAACAAAGCATTATATCCAAAAATGTTGTAAGCATCTTAATGCACTAGAACAATATTATATTAGTCTCCATAATAGATCTTATGGTTGCACAACAAACCTAATATGATTTGTGTCATAATAATGATCTAGAATGAAAGAAGGCTTTAATGTAGTGAATATAATACTAAGCATCCCAATCAAGAATTAAATTAATCTAATTAGCCAAAAAAGTGGAAGAGAGGTGAGGGTCTCCTCGTTGCTTTTCTTAGACACCAATAAATTAACCAAGTCAGACAACGGAACTAATTATAAACCATGTTCTCTTTACCAATCATGAACAACTTTTCTAGACACCGATCGATTAGGTATACATCCAGACTAGTTATGCTATTGGTTAATTATACTACAACTTAATATAATTTTATAAAGGGCTTAACTGATCTTAATGCACATTCTAATTAAATAGCATAAATATAGTGATCATTATAATTCATATGAAGCATTTGTATGTATTGATCACATCAAACATAAGCAATAATATTAACAAAATAGCATGTCTCAAAAGATTTCGTCATTCTAGGACAACCATCTATCACATAGTGGCTATTCACTACTATGCCAGGGCAACCTTACAGAATGATGTTAATCATTCATCGTAATCATAAAATAAATAATATGATCATATTCATAATTTACATATGACTGCTACTTCATTTATGATCATATCATATATCATGTGATAAATTTACACAGCATCATTAACATACTGTTTAACCTAATAAGGATGGCTCTGATACCACTGTAGGATTTTATGACCATGGTGAAAGCATGGATTTCAAAGCATTTCATATGAAATCCTAAAGACAAACCCTAACCTAGGACCACCTTATTATATTCAAATCATATAACATGCATTTATAATATAAAATTTAGTGGTATAGACAACCTTTGATCGCTTAACCCTGATTCGAGTTCTGAATTCCGGCAGTGGTCGAACAGGGTTCCACCAGGTGCCTATCATGTTTACCCTCCAATGTTGATCCACATAAAAATTTGACCAAGCCTCTAACATCTTTTTAATTTGATTTCTTGAATAAAATTCTTATAGAAGAATTATACTGGGCAGAACCTTCTTAGCCTATATTTCTTTCCTTCCCGCCTTCCTTTTTCCTTACTTTTCTTTTCTCTTATCTTCCTTGATCTCTTCCTAACCCTTATCCTAAGGAAGACTTTGCCTTAATAGGCATTTCTTAACAAGGAAGGAAGAGAGAAATGGAAATTGGTGAGAGGGTTGTAAGAAAGAAGGAATTGGATTTGATTGAATGGAAACTCGTGTGCCACTTATTTTAATGTAGTGGGGCCCTCCTTAAATTTCTCATGCCTTTGCAAAAATCACATCTCATGCCATTCAAAATATCATGCCCCATCCTAGATTTTTAGGACACATGGAATCAAAGGAAATAAATTAAGAGACTTCTACATGCAGAAGGACTCTTCGGTAGAGAAAAAATTTCAGATATTTCCGAAGTGTCGAAGTTTCACAAAATGGTGCCATTATTTTGAATGTGTTTGGATTTGATCTCTGGCCATCCAATGGCCCTCTTTTTGTGTGCCAACATCAAAGTAGGCATGGAAAAAATTTGGCATGGAGGATTTAAGTGTCCATAACCACTTGGACTCTTAAGTCCAAGAAGTGGTGCCAAATCAAGGAGGTGGCAATGTAGCTTCCTTATCCAAATTCCAATAACAAAAAGTATTTTAAAAGTAGAAGGATCTTCTGATCCTCCTCCTAATAAAGTCCAGCCATAATTTTTTATATGTGAAACATTTGAAAAAATATAAAGAAGGGCGCCAACAATCCCTTGGCACAAAATACCCAGCGCATAACCAAACCCCCACGCACCAAGAGAGAAATCTTTGGCATTGGGATGCTGATATGTGTATACCTAGACCCCTGTCAACAAAAGCCAAGGGTTAACCCAATTAATAACTAAATTTGAATTGTTAAATTGATCTAATTAGCCCAAAATTGGAACCAATTCGATATGATCGAATAGTAGTCTAGGGTTTGCAAATATGTAGCATGTTTTACTTGAAAATATGATTTAATCCAATTAAATTCTTAATCAATTTCTTTGTTGTGTGACCCATTGAGATTCATATCTAGCTCAGAAGTAATTCGATATAATTTGACCTAATTTGATTAGGAACTAACCAAACTATTTAGGTCAAATCAAGCTAACTGATTGATCAATCAGAATCCTTTCTAATTGATGATCAAATTAAATTCTTTAAATCAATCAAATCCAAAAAACAAGATTGTATTAGAATTATCATGTCTACCAAAAGAATATGAAATTTTGATATAGAAATACTACAAAATACCTTGGTAGAAAAGTTACTCATGCAACTTGATCTAGATCATCCTGCATCTCAATATGACTTAGGATATTAGAATCATGTCAAATCCAATATCATATTCATATTTCTCTCAATCTTATAATGAAATTCATTTAATGCAAATTAGAACCATTTCTAATATTCAAATCTTTATCAAAGTCTTCTCTGAATTATTATTCAAATTGAAGAAGTAGGATGCATTCCTCTTACAAAAGAATAATTGTTCTGTTGACCTACTTACAACTCATATACAATCCACCAATATCCAAAATCACCTCATAATGACTAAGTCATGAATTGTATGAACCAAAAAATGGATTTATGCTATACAAGTTTATGGGTAGTCTCAGGTTAAAGGACTACATGCAACTCACATATAAGAACCATTCTATTGACAAGTAGATAAGACTCCATTAGATGTTCTCAAGTCAGATCACTCAGTGAATCCATTATATAATGAGATACCCATATCTTGTATTAGTGTCATACACAAGTATTGTGAGATCAATCATCTCTCCATCGAGCATACATAGGATATGCCAGTCTTTTTGAAAATATTGAATCTCCCAACTAATTCATGATCAAAAATATTTTAATTAAGATTTTAAGATTTTAGAGTCTCAAGATATGATCTCATCATAATCTAAAACCATAACTCTTAATCTATGAGAGTTGATCATAATCTTAAATAAATTATTAAGACAGCATATATGATGAAATATATAAATGCTTTATTATTTTTAAAAAATATCATTACATGAGTCTGGAAGACTAAAGATAACCATCAAAAATATACATATTTTGATGTGTTCTTGAAGGCATATTCCTTTCAGAAGTTATATTACCCCATATGTCTAACCCATAATACTCTTTGACCAAGCAAAGTGCTTTAGTGTGGTCATGTTTAGTGCAGATCATATCTCATCAGGCTATAATACTTTTGAAAGTAAAGTGCTCTGGAGTGGTCATGTTTAGTGCAGATCATATCCCATTAGTATGCTATACTAGTGTCAACACACTCTTTGGTTAAAAGAACAACCAATCCATATAGCACACAATGATCTATACTTGATGCAATTATCATTGTATCATTTGATCGCGAACAACTTTAAGAACTACATGATAAAAACCCCTTTATTGGTTTAGATGTAGTTCTAAGACTTTCATCATAACAATGGAGTTCGAATAAGAAGATGTGCAATTTTATGATAAAATATGTAAAATAACTTTTATTATTGAATGATTTATATACATATACAAAAATAATCTCAATCATCTATAAGCTAGATGATTAGATTTGAATCACATTTTTCAACAACTCCCACTTGGACTAAAACCAATCGATACAGCGTCGAATATCCATCTTCAATTTATGTTGCTTGAACTCCTTGACTGCAAGGGCTTTAGTGAATGGATCGGCTAAGTTCTTCTTTCCATTGATTTCTAAGGTGGACATCATCTCCATTTCCACGATCTCTATATAAAGGTAGGTTTAGCGCACAGAATATGTTTTGTATGCTTGATGTACCTTTAGTTCTTTTGCTTGAGCTATGGCTTCAATACTATCACAATTACCGATAAAATCGGATCACAATTGGAGTGTCCACTCCAATCCATGTAATGAAACCTTCTCACAATCATACAGCCTCCTTTACAGTATCTTCATACAGCAATTGTATTTTACCTCGGCACACTGAATCATTCGTAGTATGCTTGCTTGGAACTTTTCTAGCAAACTGCACTAATTTTAGGGGTAAAAATTAATATTCATCGGAAAACACCTTTTTATATCAGCACTATCTTATAAAAGCTGGAATCAGTGTATTCCACAAGTTTTAAGTTTTAGATCTTTATAAACAATCATGGATCGCTTAGTACTTTCTCAAAATACTTAAGGATAATTAGCAATCTTACCCAATGGTTTCTCCTAGAATACAGATTGGTATCTACTTACTACTCCTAGTGTGTATGCCATATTGGTCAAGTACATTAATCATGGTATAATGATAGAATTCAACTATCGAACATATAAAATGTTACTTATATTTGCTCTCTCTCTGAGGATGTTGTTCAGATTAATACTTCTTCAAGGAGAAATTTCATGGCCTATCAGCAGGATAGCCTTTACTTAGAATTCTCATGTTGAACATCTTTCAGCACAGTATTTATGTCGTTGTGAAGAAATTCTGATAAGATTTTTGATCGATCAGATTTATAGGAAAACTTTTAAAAAAATTTTGGACTGATTTGATTAGATCTAAGAGTTCTCAAATTTAATTAGATTGATCTAAAATTAAAATATAAAAAACTAAAAATCGAATATCACCCGATTGTGTGGAATAGTTCATCCAAAATAATTGATGATCTGGATGTTGTCCGACGGTTGAGCTGCGCATTGTTGTCCGATCTACCACATTCTAGCCTCGATTAGACTAGAAGTCTCTTATTCTTAGATTTGATCTTAAAAGATCAGATCGAGAACTTCTCTAGTATGCCTTCGACCTGATCTCTGGTAGCATGATGTTCATCACATGAATGGGATCTTCTTGACTCGATCTTTGTAGTAGCAACACTTCAACTTTTGATGGCTAATTTGCCCAACCCCTTGGCATGGAGAAGAGGGAGAGAGGCATGGGAGATGGAAGGAGCGTGGGAAGAAGCAAGCCTGGGAATGTGAACTGGCAATGCCAAAAACCCTTGGGAGTACATCAATTTATAGACTATGCACAACCTAGAGTACCCCTAGAGCCTTATAGGCCAACCCAATTGCTTAAAAGCAAAAGTGGTTTAAAGGTGACGCGTGGTGCTCCCAAAGCCTTGGGAGGCCCACAGGCGAAGCCAGAGTTGAGGGCTTCAGGGCAGGACTAGTGATAAGATGTGGTCCTAGAACAGGGACAGAAGTTGTCCTTAGGGTGGAAGGCGGCTGTAACTCCCATGGGCTTAAGGTTTGGGTCATTTGAGGGCCTAAGGGCTTGGTTGTGCTTCGAAGATCTGAGATTCAAGGGACGTAAGAATCAAAAGCCCAAACGAATTCAAGACGTGCAGAAGAAAATTTGTCTACAGATTAGCTGGCTCAGTTCCAAAACTAGGGTCGACTAAGTCTCCAAAGCACAGACAAAATAAAAGATCGAGTTTTGGAACTATAGGCATTGGCACGGAAACTGGGCTAGTGGAAACTTAGCTTGGCTTTAGTGTTGAGACTGAACCAGCTCAATGCGTGGATAGAGTTATGCGAGGGTCTATTATTAGATTAGGGTTTGGGTTGATTCCTAGGGGTTCTTAAGGCCTGCGTTTGTAGATGTTCTTAAGAGGGCTAATTCATGTATGGGTTGGAATTTAGATCCAGGGGATGAGAGCAGTTGCAGATTTAGCTTAGTGAGTGCTATCAATATATTGGGTAGCCAAAAAAATTTTTGAGCTTGAGATTTATTAGGGTTCATATGGAAACTCTAGGGATACAAACCAGGACAATTTGTAACTTTTACAATTAAGAAGGGAATACAATTGAGCTTTTCTTCCTAACTCTCTTTAACTCTCTGATTTCCCAACACCAAAAGCCCTAGCTTTCTCTCATCTTTCTTAGATCTTCTTCATTTTGGCCTTGAATTAACACCCAGGTTCATGCGAAGAGATCGATCTACGACTGATGCTAGAGCAGTCGTTAGGCAAACACAGATGTCGACTATTGCCAGCGACAGGTTGAGTGATGAAGGAGGAAGAAGATTAGTTTCCAATAGAGATTTAGTAGTAGATTCATAAATCTAAGGCTTTCCTCCAAGCTTACCGTGAGGGCACAGGAAGGATCAACAGGCATCTACTATCGCACCATCCCTATGTCAAGGTATTTTTTAGATCTATCTGTTCTACTGTTTATTGATTTGGAATTGATCATGAAAACACAACGGCAGCCGTTAAAAGTAGGATTAGAAAAGTTTTGATGAAATGAAAAGTTTTTCAATTGGATGGTACAGGCGTGGAGATCTGCTGGTTCAGATGAGGTTGGATTCGATCTTGAAGATAGGTCAGAGAAAAATCATAGATAAGGAAGTGGGTCTGTCCTTGGAGAAAAGGGGCATGTGCCAGTTGTTAGGACTTGTTTTATCTGGAATGAGCGTATTACTGGATCGGGTATGTTGGAGGAGAGAAACCCAAGGGGATTATAGTCAAGGTTGCAGATAGTTGTACATGGAAGAAGACATTTGTGCCAACAAATTGATGCTCGTAGAGAAGCAATGTACTTATCTTTGACTGTAGGAGCGAGGATGTTACGGCGGGCATATTTTAGTGATTTGACTGGCACATGAGCATGGACTACTCAAATCACTCAGGATATGATTATGAAAGGCAGACAGGACAAGGAGTCTTATTCCAGCATTGCCTGTGTTTCGGCAAATACCCGGGACCTTCGATCCATGTGAACAAACTGTAGTAACTATCGGTTAATGAGACACGATGGAGTGTACGAGAGATCATATCAGGTGCTCGGAAGCTTCCAACGAGGCAACGGAAATGGTATGATGAAGAGGGAGGTCTTCAAGAGATTCTTGTTGGTTTCAAGAAGCACAAAAAAGAAAAGAAGAGGTAGTGACAGAAGGCAGCACAGGGGGGTCAAGAAGATGCTTCAAGTATGGAGACAGCAGAGGCACCTTTAAGGCAGGAGTGTCCCACTTTAGAAGAAGGAAGAAAGGAGGAAAGCTGATTCTCCATCCAGTACAGTCACTGAAAGTTGAAGATTCGAGAGGAGCTCTCGGTGGTCTTAGGAGGAGCAACCATAAGGTGCTGTGTATTTGAGGATGGTTTAGATATGTCTGTGGAGTGTAGAGGATCCGACAGGGTCATATCGATGTGGGTGCGAGAGGTACACAGTAGGCCAGTAGTGTAGCATTGGATGTTGGCCTCAGGGACTCAAAGATAGAGTCATCTCTTACAGCACTCCAGAGAGACTTCAATTTTAGGTGCGAGCACCGAGTCCAGAGGTGGCCTTCACGGGTGGAGGAAGCTGATGAATATGGAATTCAAAGCGCTAGGAGGTGAAAGGGAGACCTATATCCTGCATTAGTGCTAGGGCTGTACAGATCCACAGTGAGAGCAGGATTTCAGGAGATAGGCGTGGCTCCTGATGGAACGTGCAGATATGGAGCGATCAAGAGTTATGCTTATCTGGTAAAGGAATGTTGCATGATCTCCAGAACAAATTCAGGATTAAGTGAATCTTTCCT
>QRFJ01004060.1:118439-141633 GCA_006176705.1 Cocos nucifera | reverse complement strand
CAAAAACGAAGAGGAACATGTGTTTTCAAAGGGTCAGGTGGGAGCGCTGTTGTCTTTCCTCGTATTGTTGACATCCTCCTTATTGGAATATATTTCCATGTTACACAGTCAAGATGTGTTGTCTAAGGAATTCTCCATGAAAGACCTAGGTTGAAGCATCCTTTATTCTAGGAATTAAAGGTCTATAGGGATAGACCGAATAGGATGCGTAGGACTTTCACAGAAGATGTACATAGAGGAAGTACTAAAGAGGTTTAGTATGGAAAACTCTAAGAGGGGATTAACCCTTCAGACATGGTATCATCTTTCCAAGAAGATGTGCCCAGCACACCTGAGGAAATAGAACGCATGAGCAAACCCTTATGCTTCTGCAATAGGGAGCCTCATGTATGCCATGCTATGTACACGACCTGATATAGCCCATGCTGTGAGTGTCACAAGCAGATATCAGTCAAATCCAGGTGAAGAACACTGGACTTCTGTGAAATGTATCCTTAAGTACTTGAGAAGACTAAGGATATGATGTTGGTCTTTGGTAATGGAGAACTCCAAGTTCAGGGATACACAGACTCGGACTTCATGTCCGATATAGATGATCGAAAGTCGACATCTGGAAGTCTGTTTGTGTGCAATGGTGGAGCTGTCAGCTGGAAGAGTTCCAAGCAAACTGTGATAGCAGATTCCACCATGGAAGCAGAATATATAGCTGCATCAGAGGCTGCAAAGGAAGCATTCTGGTACAAGAAGTTTGCTGCAGAAATTGGAGTAATGCCATCAGATGCCATTCCTCTTTACTGCGACAACAATGGCGCCATAGCCCTTGCTAAGGAGCCGAGGTCTCACCAGAAGTCCAAGCACATTGAGCGGCGATATCATCTCATCCGCGATTACCTTGAGAAAGGTTACGTTGAGGTCAAGAGAGTCAACTCCGCAGATAATGTGGCAGACCCACTGACAAAGCCATTGGGCCAGCAGAAGATCGAAGCCCACCTTGAGAAGATGGGACTTAGACTTGTAGCCAATTGGCTTTAGGACAAGTGGGAGATTGTTAGATATATGTGCCCTAGAAGCCAGAATTGGCTGACACTTGTAATACACTTCTAGGGGCAAAATTGTAATTTTGACTATAATTAATGAAATGGGTTATTTTCTATCACACATGTGTATTTAGTGTCTATGATACTCCTTTTGTTAATGGTAATGATAATTCATATTTTCAAGGGTTGAAAATTTAAGACATGAATAATCATTATTAACTCATAAACAGCTCCCGACCATAGGATCATCACGAGGATGGTGATTGATCCGGAAGGTTGGTGTACGATCGCTTCTCTTTAGTAGATGAGTCTTGAGTCTACGGTGTGGAGACACCGGAGCGAGAGTACAGGTACTCGTTAGAGAACGAGGGCACTGAGCGTGACCACCTCGAGTAGTCATTAGGGAGTCTACCTTCTCGTAAGACTGACTCGATGCTGCAGTAGTGTGCTGTTCTTTGACTGAGATGCATCGCAGTTCACCTGAGGGTGTTATGTTTGACTACACCATTACTCGGTCTCCTAGCCATATGGAACCCTGAGGTGTATGTTGGCTACATGTTCATTGTAGGAACTGGTTGCATCAAGATGGATCTATCTACCTCGGTGGTAGAGGAGTAGCCCTATGATGATCATGAGAATCAAGTCTTAAGCCATGGCCATGCAGAGTGAAATAATAGAAAGAGTTTCTATTTAGATTTTCACATTGGACTCGAATCGAATATTACATCATATGACAGAGACTAGGGTTTGACGAGTTTACCTAACCCTAATCTGATCGGGGCTCAAGATAGAAGAACTGAATCACACAGGTAGCTGCACCAAGAGGTTCGCATTCAGCTCTGATGGGTTGCCAACCATATACTGCTAGGTGTCACTGGTGGATTTTGGGAGCAATTAGAATGATTTAGATGATCGATCATTCTAGCTGTTCGAATCAGAAGAGTTCTGATCCATCGAAAGGAGTTCGAGATGTCTATGATAGAGATCATGACATATCCCATTACCATACAGAACTTGAACCTAACTGGGTCACACAAACAAGGGTTTGAATCTGGTGATCATCAATTGAACTAATATAGTTCAATTGATGAATGAGATTCAATTTAGGTTCAAGGAAAATCGTGCTAGCACTCGATTGAACCTAACGTTCTTCTTTTGCTATCATAAATAAGTCGTCCTGTCTGAGCCAAAGGAGTTTGTGCTCAAACAGAGGTCTTCATATGGTCTGACTAGAGGTTGTCCAAGTCAGAATAGGTTGTCTTATTTGTAAGACATAACCTGCCAATTTTGGTCACCTGCCATTTTCTTTTCTTTGACTTTGGTCAAAAGTCTACCTTTGACTGGTCAAACGTTGACCATTCACCCTTTGACTTTTGACCACATGTCATCACTATTGGAGAGCTGGTGGGGGCTTGTCCCCCTGCCAGAACCTGGCAAGGAGATGGGGCACGCCAAGGGTGGCGTGAGCCCAGTAAGAGGCGGCATGGAGTCCTTGTGGGACAAGGACTCCATCTCCCTTTAGGATTCCAATGAGAGTTCTTCTAAGAATCCAGTTTGACTGGTCCAAGGCACTCTCCAAGTAGGAATCCAGGGGACTCTAATCCCACCAATCAGATTTAGATCTGATTTCACAAAGGTTGTGAATTGGTTGGGAGGAAGATGACTTGGATCACGCTTAGTCTATATAAGAGACCCAGCGCCCCAAGTGAAAAATAATCAAAAAAATCAAGAAGCAATCTTCCCACGCCCAAGGCTGCCTCTCTCCCTTTCTCCACGCCATACTCTCATCTCCCCTTGCTCTCCACGTCCAAAAGTGTTTTGGATTTGGATTGGTGCGATTTAGATCAAGAAAAGGAGATCAAAAGCAAGAAGGCTGCGCTGCTGCAAGACGACTGCAGATCTTCAAAAGGAGTTTTAGATCCTCCAGATCAGATCCAGATCTGATTTTTGGAGGCGTGATAGAGATGAAGAGGAATCTCCAGATCCAGCCGAGTGGATACCGGTAGAGGCCAGGCGCTTGCGTGGCTTGATCCAGAACCTTCCGCTGCAAACAGGATCATCAACAGGGTAATAGGATTACCCTATTCAGGTAAATTGAATGTGATTTAATTTATCCTTTTCATTTAATTTTTATTAAATAAATAAGAATCAGATCTGAAGCATCCCTGATCTGATACAGATCTAAGAGAAAAATTTTGAAATATATCTCTTGATCTGATCAGATCTGAACGAACCTGGTCAGGGAAATCAGGATTCCCTTCAGATTGATCTAGAAGGTTAGCGTACAATCACTTCTTTATAGTAGATGAGTCTTGAGTCTACGGTGTAGAGACACCGAAGCGAGAGTACAGGTACTCATTAGAGAATGAGGGCACTGAGCGTGACCACCTCGAGTAGTCATAAGGAAGTCTACCTTCTCATCGATGACCGACTCGATGCTGCAGTGGTATGTCTGGTTCTTTGACCTGAGGTGCATCAGCAGTTTACCTTGAGGGTATTATAGTTTGACTACATGATGACTCGATCTCCTAGCCATTCAGAATCCTGAGGTGTATGTTGGCTATAAAGTTCATTATAGAATTGGATTGACCAAGATGGAATCATCTACCTTGGTGGATGAGGAGCAGCCTATGATGATCATGGAGAATCAAGGTCCATAAGCCCATCCATGAAAGAGTGTGGAATATAAAAGAGTTTCTTTAAGTTTTCACATCGGACTTGAATCAATGATTAAATATATGATAGAAATTAGGTTTGACGAGTTCATCTTAACCCTAATCTGATCGGGGCTCAAGATAGAAGAACTTAATCACACAAGTAGCTTACCGAGAGGTTCATTTTCAATTTTGATGGATTGCCACCATATGCTGCTAGGTGTCACTGGTGGATTTTGGAAGCAATTAGAATGGTTTAGATGATCGATCATTGTAAGTTGTCTGAATCAGAAGAGTTCTGATCCATCGAAAGAAGTTTCGATGATGTCAATGATGGAGATCATGACATGTCCCATTGCCATACAGAACTGAATCTAACTGGATCATACAAACAAGGGTTTGGATCTGGATATCATCAATTGGACTAACCCAGTTCAATTGATTTGAATAAGATTCAATTAGGTTCAAGGAAATCGTGCTAGCATACGATTGAGCCTAACATTCTCTTTTTTCTATCTTAAAAGTTGTTTCGACTGAGCCAAATAAGTTTGTGCTCATTCAGGTACCTTTACCTGATCTAACTAGAGCTTATCCAAGTCAGAAAAGAGTTGTCTTAATTTATGAGATAAATTTGAGACAACATCTGTCATTTTTCATCACCTACTAATTCTTATACTTTGACTTGGTCAAACATTGACCTTTGACCCTTGGACATCTGCCCATGTGTCATGCACTTATTGAAGAGTAGATAGGAGCTTGTCCCCTCTCTAGAAATTAGAAAGAAGGGGGCGCATGCCTAGGATGGAGTGCACCCATGGATAGGGATGCTGGAGTCCCATACGGATGGGACTTCAGGTTGCTTCTTGGTTTCTACTTAGGTGGCCCTTGGGTATCTACTTTGACCAGTCTTAGGCGCCATCTAAGAATAAACCTATGGATCTCTCATCTGATTGGATCAGGTGATGTCATCTCACTAATCAGATTTAGATCTAATTGAATGAAGCAATGCGATTGACTGGGGTGATGCAGCACTGCATGGCGCAGCAGAGTCTATAAAAAGACCCTGTCTGCGCCCACTTTAATAAACTCCTCTTCCAAGCCATGCCCCAAAGCTGCCCCTCTCCTTTCTCCATGCCACCCTCTGGCCCTCTCCGTCCTCTCCATGCCCAAGGAAGTTGGGCCTTCTGATTAGTGCGAGTCAGGCAAGGAAAGGCTGACGAAAAAGGAAGAAGGTAGCACTACTGCAGAGACGATGGGTGATCTTCTGAAGGTGTTTTGAAGATCCTCCAAATCAGATCCAGATCTAATTTTTAGAGAAAAGAAAGAAAAGGAGAAGATCTCCAGATTCCCTGAGTGGATATTGGTAGAGGCCAAGCACTTGCGTGGCTTGATCCAGAACCTCAGAGCTTCCGTAGGATCATCCATGGGTAATCAGATTACCCAAGATCAAGATAAAAATTAATTCAAAATTAATTTAGTTTTATTTTTTTAATTATCAGATTATAAATCAGATCTGAAAAAGTGTCAGATCTAATCTAGATCTGAGAGGAAATTTTTGAAATATGCCTCTCGATCCAATCAAATCTGAACAAACCTGACCCGAGAAATCTGGATTCTCCTTCAGAAGGTTGGCATACAATCGCTTCTTCATAGTACATGAGTCTTGAGTCTATCATGTAGAGACACCAGAGCGAGAGTACAGGTATTCATTACAGAACGAGGGCACTGAGCGTGACTACCTCGAGCAGTCATTAGGAAGTCTACTTTCTCATCGATGACTGGCTCGAAGCTGTAGTTGTGTCTGATTCTTTGATCTAAGGTGCATTGATAGTTCACCTTGAGGGTGTTATAGTTTAACTATACCATAACTCGATCTCCTAGCCATTCAGAATTCTGAGGTGTATGTTGGCTATAGCATGTTCATTGTAGGAATTGGATTGCACCAATAAAAAATCTATCGACCTCGGTAGATGAGGAGAAGCCCTATGATGATCATGAGAATCAAGTCCATAAGCCTATGGCCATGGCAGAGTGAAATAGTAGAAAGAGTTTCTATTAAAATTTTCATATTAGACTTGAATCGAATGATTAATCATATGATGGATATTAGGATTTGATGAGATTACCTTAACCCTAATCCAGTCGAGGCTCAAAATAGAAGAACTTAATCACATAGGTAATTGCACAGAGAGGTTCATTTTCAGTTCTGATGGATTGCCACCATATGCTGCTAGGTGTCACTGGTGGATTTTGAGAGTAATTAGAATGATTTAGATAATCAATCATACTAGTTGTCTGAATCAAAAAAGTTCTGATCCATCGAAAGGTGTTTCGATGATGTCGATGATAGAGATCACGACATATCTCATTACCATATAAAATTAAACCTAACTGGATCACACAAACAAGTATTTTGATTTGGATATCATCAATTGGACTAATCCAGTTCAATTGATTTTAATTAGATTCAATTAGGTTCAAGAAAATCGTACTAGCACATGATTAAGCCTAATGTTCTCCTTTAATTATCATTAAAGTTGGTCTCGACTAAGCCAAATGTATCTTGGCTCACTCAAGTATCTTTACTTGGTCTGACTGGAGCTTGTCTAGATTAGAAAAGGGTTGTCTTAATTTATGAGATGAATTTAAGACAACACCTGCCATTTTCTGTCACCTGCTGAATTCTGTTTTGGACATTTGGTCAAACATTGACCTTTGACACTTAGACATCTGCCCATGTATTAAGCCATCATAGAAGAGAATTTTTGGACCAGTCCACTAGCTAAAAGGTAGATTGATAAGGGGTGCATGCCTAGGGAGACGTGCGCCCATGGATAGAGCATTTGGAGTTCCATACAGATGGGACTCCAGTTGCTTCAGAGTTTGTACCTAGGTGGCGCCAAAGACTTATCTTTGACCAGTCTTGGTGCCATCTAAGGATAATTCAGAGGGGCTCTCATCTGATTGGATTAGATGATGTCATCTCACTAATCAAATTTAGATCTGATTACACAAAAGGTCATGATTGATCGAGATGATGTGGCATTGTATGGTGCAATAGGGTCTATAAAAACCCTATCTACGCCAAGATCTATAAAACTTGATCCATTGCCCATGCTACAAGATTGCTCCTCTCCCTCCTCCATGCCATCTTTTAGTCTTCTCTCTCCTACCCATGCCCATGAATTTTTGGGCTTTAGTTTGATGAGATCCTAGCAAGAGAAAGGCGACAAAAAAAGAAAGAAGGCAGCACTGCTGCAAGAGACAACTCACATCTTCGAAAGGAGTTTCGAAGATCTTCAAAATCTGATTTAGATCTGATTTTTGTAGAGGTGATAAAGAAGAAGAAGACCTCTAGATTCTACCTGAGTGGATACTGGTAAAGGCCAAGCGCTTGCGTGGCTACATCCAGAACCTCAGGCAGACATCAGGATCATCATAGGATAATCAGATTACCTTCAACAAGATAAATTAAATTAGATTTAATTTATTTTTTATTTTATTTTACTTTTTTATTAGGTCAATAATATCAAATATGAAAAGCCTCAAATCTAATCTACATCCAAGAGAAAAATTTTTGAAGTATCTCTCTTGATCCAATCAGATCTGAACGAATCTAATCTGAAAAACTAGGTTTTTTCTTCAACTGGTATTAGAGCCAAGTTGCATTTTTCATTAGATATGATTTTATTTTAATTTTGATCTAATAATTAGATAATTTTAGATATCACATGAGATGTGATTAGATCTAAAATCAAAAAAATTAAAAAATTAAATAATTTAGATCTAAGTTGTACAAGATGCATGACTAGTTGTAGAATAGAATTATTCTATGTATAGTCTAGCTTGATCATAATTTAATTTTATTAAGTTATAATTTTTAGATCTATTTATTTACTATTTTTAATGTTATAAATATTAATAAAATTTGAAAAATAAAAAATAATATTATTTAATTTTTGTTCATATGAGATATGATGAATGCATGTTTAGATTAGTTGTAGAATAGTTCTACATAATTATCTAGAATAGATTTTAATTTGATATGGTCAATTTAAATTTAATTTTTTAGATGATTATAAGATAATTTAGATATGAAAATATACATAATATGATACATGAAGATGTATGCAAAATATATTCATAGTTAAATCAATTTTTATATATGAGATATATGACGTAGGTCTAACTAGTTTTGTAATTTTTATATTTCTGATTAAGGCATTCTCCTTGGCCATCCAGTCATGAAAATAAAGTAGGGTTTAAATGCCCTCTCCTCCCATTCGATGGGGTGTTCTTATGATGTGTAGGGGTGCTGCGCGTTCGTCCTTAATCAGAAACCTAAAACTTATTTTTTGCAAAACCCTAGATTCTGAAATCCTAGAATTTTATTTACATATTTTATTTGTAAATCTTAAATCTAATTAAAAATTAAGATTATGAAATATATTAAATCTAAAAATTAAGAATTCTTAGATTTAAGACATATTCATAAAATTGGGTTTAGACTTAGGTAGCTCAATTAGGTCTAGCAGTTGACTAAATCGAATCAAGAGTTAGTTAGATGGAATCAAGAGTGCTTAAATTAACCAACCTAATAGAATTAAATCTGGATCAAGATCAAATCACATGAGTGATCGATCAAGCTAAGACCTAATTAGGCTTAGTGGTTAGAGTCTGAATTGTAGGCTAACCTGATTGGTTCTGGCTCAACAATTTAGTGTCTAAGGTAAGTCTGGCAGATATGATCAACTGATTTTTAATTGGGAGCTACTCTACTTGAATGCATTCTTATCGAGTTAATGGCATATCCCTTCCACCGATCTCACTTACCTAGCCATATTTATCAACCCAGTCCTAATCTAAGGTGGTTAACAATCCAAGCTAACCCGTGTTACTAGGTTAGTCATAATTGTTATGGCTATTATAAGTCAAGTTTAAAGAGATATAAATTAAATCTTCCTAAGAAATAATTAAGTCTAAGATCTTCCATCATTGTAGATATGCGGGCCCTTCTCGGGGTTGATTATTCTCGACTGGTCACAGTGGTTTAGTTGCACTGAAAAGATGCAACCATATCTACTAGGCATTGGATGCTACGGGCTAGAGGATAAATTAGGCTCAATATTTTGGATACGGTGAGAGATCCAATTAGAAATTCAATCTGTGCAAATGGTGGGTCTAACTTAACTAAGGAGTAGATCAATATTTCAGGTACGGTGAGATTCATGAATTAGAGATCAAGTTTGGGTGCACCATGATTAGAGAATTATTGGACAAGAGTTATCAACTCATTGGCTAACCCATCATCAATAACTATTAGGTGAGGTGATGAGTCAGTTTGTAGGACTGCACCACCTATTAGAAATCTATAATCATGGAGATCTTTGCATCTCTACAGAGAAAGTATAGGAATCCAAGAAAATAGTGGAAGCTAATTTATTTAAAAATTAAATTTTTAAATAAATTGATCAAATCTTAATTACAATATCTAACTAGAAACTTTGACTCTCTGCAGAAAAAATAAAATGTCTACATCCAACCAACTAGCACGTATCCTAGACACCCAAAGACTGATCAGACCTAATTACAAGGATTGACTTCGAAACTTCAAAATCATTTTGTATTTTAAGAAGTTAACTCATATATTGGATCAGGATCCCCCCACCTTACCAACTCATCCATCCGCTGAACAGAGAGCATCTCTTGATAAGTGGACGGATGAAGATAATAAGGCTAGATACTATATGTTGGGCTTGATGTCTGATGAGCTTCAGCACCAACATGAAGATATCAAGACTGCCCACCAAATGTTGGCTCACCTGTAAGAGATGTTTGGTAAACAGAGTCGCACAGTCAAATATCAGATCACTAAATGACTATTCAAAGCTAAAATGCATGATGGACAGTCAGTCCAAGATCATTGTCTGATAATGATCAAAGACTTGGAAGAGCTTGAGAAGCTCGGAGTGAAGTTGGACCTGGATCTACAGAATGATATAATTTTGCAATCCTTGACTGATGCATATGGGCAGTTCATCATGAACTATCATATGCATAAACTTCAAAATACTCTGACCGAGCTTATGAACATGCTGGTTACTGCTGAGCTTTTAATAAAAGATTCTAAAGGCTCAATATTTGCTATGGAATGGACTTCTTTCAAGAAAAAATCTTTTGAAAAGAAGAAGAAGTTTGTGAAAAGGTAGAAGATGGAAGGAAGAAAGAAAAAAGACAGAGCTGAAGAAGAAGACCGCTGACAAAGAAAAATATTTTCATTGCAATACTGACAGCCACTGGAGGCGAAACTACCCTACATACCTAGCCACCCTGAAGAATAAGAAGGAGGCAGGTCCTTCTGGAGGTATGCTCATTATTGAATCTAACCTTACAATTTCTTCTACATCCAATTGGGTGCTTGACTCTGGTTCTAGTGCTCATTTATGCACTTTCATACAGGGTCTTAAGGATAACAGTAGGCTAAGGGATGGTGAGATGATCCTACGCATTGAAAATGGAGTAAGGATTGCTGCTGTGGCCGTAGAAACCTATCCTCTTCGACTATCATCTAGTTTAGATTTAGTACTTAGGGATTGTTATTATGTGCCTACAGCAAGCAGGAATTTGATTTCTATTTCATGTTTAGCACAAGAAGGCTATGTAATTAGTTTTCTTAAAGACTATTGTAATATTCTTTATAAAAGAAATAAAACTGTAAGTGGTTTTCTTATTAACGGTCTTTACCAATTACATATTGATGTATCTATTTTTAATATCAAGCAAAATATGAATACCATAAAATCAAAACAACCTAGGGATAGTCCAAATGATAGGTATCTATGGCACCTTAGACTAGGTCATATAGCAGAAGATAGGATTAACAAATTGGAGAAAATCGGACTATTGAATTTATTAACTTTTGAGTCATATTCAATTTGTGAACCATGTCTTCATGGCAAAATAACTAAACTTTCTTTTGTGAAACATGGAGAAAGGGCCATGAATTTAGTTGCCCTAGTACATACTGATGTGTGCGGCCCATTTGATGTGTCGGCTAGAGGCAGTTTTATCTACTTCATAACCTTCACCGATGATTTATCTCGGTATGAGTATCTGTATCTTATGAGACACAAGTCTGAAGCCTTTGAAAAGTTTAAAGAATTCAGACATGAAGTAGAAAAGCAAACTGAAAAACCCATTAAGATTCTTCAATCAGATCGAGGAGATGAATACCTTAGTCAAAAATTCCTGGACTATCTCAAGCAAAATAGCATAGTCTCTCAATAGACTAAACCTAAAATACCTCAACTGAACGAAATTTTAGAATGGAGAAATCGGATCTTATTAGATATGGTCCGATCCATGATGAGCTTCACAGACCTCCTTGATTTTCTTTGGAAATATAGTTTATTAACTGCTATATATTTATTGAATAGGATTCTTTCTAAAATCGTTCCTACTACACCGTATGAGATATGGCATGGTAAGAAATCAAGTCTGAGTCATCTCAGAATTTAGGGTTGATCGGTTCATATCAAAAGACAACAAGTGAACAAGTTAGACTATAGGTCCTTTAGAGCTTGATTCATAGGATATCCTAAAAAGCCATTAGGATATTATTTCTACATTCCAGAAGATCATAATGTGATTGTGAGTGGACATGCCATCTTTCTTGAAAAATAGTTTATTCAAGATGATGGTATTAGAAAGCAGATCAAGCTAGAGGAGAAAGTCTTCCACGAGCAAAGAGCTAAGGATCCTTTGGAACCAAATCTGGTTGAGCCAATACAATCACTACCTCCTCCATCTCGAAGATTGAAAAGAATTTTTCGTTCTTCTGAGAGATACTTAGATACTATTTCAGAGAAAGTAGAGAAAATATTCCTCATAGGTAATGGAGTTCATGGTGATGATCCCAAAATCTATAATGAGGCAATATCAGATATCGACTCTGAGAAATGGTTAGAGGCAATGAAGTCAGAAATTGACTCAATGCACTCAAATCAACTTTGAACCTTGGTAGATCTACCAGAAGGTATAGTACTTATTGGGTGTAAATGAATCTACAAGAGAAAGATTGGTACAGATGGAAATGTAGAGACATTGATAGCTAGTTTAGTGGAAAAAGATTATAATTAACACAAAGACATTGACTATCAGGATATCTTTTTGTCAATAGCCATACTTAAATTCATTCACACATTGCTTGCTGTTGCAGCCTATTTCGATTATGAAATATGGCAAATTGATGTGAAAATGGTGTTCTTAAATGGATATCTTGTGGAAGATATCTATATGGAACAGTCGTTGGGTTTCACATCTAGTGATACTAATCACAAAGTATGCAAGCTACAAAGATCCATATATGAACTTAAGCAAGCATCTCGGAGCTGGAATACTCGTTTTAATGATGTGATCAAATTATTTGGTTTCATCAAAAATGAGGAGAAATCATGTATGTTTAGAAAGGTCAATGGGAGTGCTATTGTCTTCCTCGTACTATACATGGATGGTATCCTCCTTAATGGAAATGATATTTTCATGTTGACTACAGTTAAAATATGGTTATCTAAAGAATTCTCCATGAAAGACCTAGGATAAGCATCCTTCATTCTAGGAATTAAAGTCTATAGAGATAGACTGAATAGGATGCTAGGTCTTTCACAAAAGATGTACATAGAGGAAGTGCTAAAGAGGTTTAGCATGAAAAACTCCAAGAGGAGTTTGGTACCCTTCAGTCATGGCATTCATCTCTCTAAGAAAATGTGTTCTAACACACTAGAGGAGATTGAATGCATGAGCAAGATCCCTTATGCTTCTATAATAGGAAGCCTCATGTATGCCATATTATGTACACGGCCTGATATAGCCCATGCTGTGAGTGTCATAAGTAGATATCAATCAAATCCAAGAGTAGAATACTGGACTTCTGTGAAATGTATCCTTAAGTACTTAAGAAGAACTAAGGATATGTTCTTGGTTTTTGATAATGGAGAACTCAAAGTCCAAGGGTATACCGACTTGGATTTTATATCTGATATAGATGATCGAAAGTCAACATCTGAGAATCTATTTATGTGTAATGATGGTGCTATCAGTTGGAAGAGTTTCAAATAGATAGGAATAGCAGATTTCACCATAGAAGCAGAATACATCGCTGCATCAGAAGTTACGAAGGAGGCATTCTGGTATAAGAAGTTCACCGTAGAGATCGGAGTGATACCATCAGATGCCATTTCTCTATACTACAATAATAATGGTGCCATAGCCCTTGCTAAGGAGCTGAGGTCTCACCAAAAATTCAAACACATCGACTGGCGATACTACCTCATCCACGATTATCTTGAGAAAGAATACATCGAGGTCAAGAGAGTCGACTCCATAGACAATGCAGCTGACCCACTTACAAAGCCTTTGGGCCAATAGAAGATCGAAACCCATCTTGAGAAGAGGAGACTTAGATTTGTAGCCAATTGGCTTTAGATCAAGTGAAAGTTTGTTAGATATGTGTGCCCTAGAAGCTAGAATTGGCTGATATTTGTTATACACTTCTAAGAATAAAATTATAATTTTAACTATAAATAATAAATAGCTTATTTTCTATCATAATGTGTATTTAGTGTCTGTGGTATATCCCTTGAGTTAATGGCAATGATAGTTCTTATTTTCAAGAGTTAAAAATTTAAGACATGAACTTTCATTATTAACTCATAAAATGCTCCTGATCGTAGGATCATCATGAGGATGGTGATTGATCTGGAAGGTTGGTGTACAATCACTTCTTCATAGTAGATGAGTCTTGAGTCTACGGTGTAGAGACACTAGAGCGAGAGTGCAGGTACTCGTTAGAGAACGAGGGTACTGAGCATGACCACCTCGAGCAGTCATTAGAAAGTCTACCTTCTCATCGATGACTGGCTCGAAGCTGTAGTTGTGTGTCTGGTTCTTTAACCTGAGGTGCATCGGTAGTTTTTCTTGAGGGTGTTATAGTTTGACTACACCATAACTCGATCTCCTAGCCATTTGGAACTCTGAGGTGTATGTTGACTATAGCATGTTCATTGTAGAAATTGGATTGTACCAATAGAGAATCTATCTACCTCGGTAGATGAGGAGAAGTCCTATGATGATCATGAGAATCAAGCTCATAAGCCTATGGCCATGGCAGAGTGAAATAATAGAATGAGTTTCTATTAAGGTTTTCACATTGGACTTGAATCATATGATTAATCATATGACGGATATTAGGGTTTGATGAGATTATTTTAATCCTAATCCAATCGGGACTCAAGATAGAAGAACTTAATCACATAGGTAACTGCACCGAGACGTTCATTTTCAATTCTGATGGGTTGCCACCATATGTTGCTAGGTATCACTGGTGGATTTTGAGAGTAATTAGAATGATTTAGATGATCAATTATACTATTTATCTGAATCAAAAAAGTTCTGATCCATCGAAAGGTATTTCGACGATGTCGATGATAGAGATTGTGACATATCTCATTACCATATGAAAGTGAATCTAACTAGATCACACAAATAAGAATTTCGATCTAGATATCATCAATTAGACTAACCCAATTTAATTGATTTGAATTAGATTCAATTATGTTTAAGGAAATCATGCTAGCACACGATTGAGCCTAATGTTCTCCTTTAATTATCATTAAAGTTTGTTTCGACTGAGCCAAATGTATTTTGGCTCACTCAGGTGCCTTTACTTGATCTGACTGGAGCTTGTCCAGGTCAGAAAAGGATTGTCTTAATTTATGAGATAAATTTAAGACAACACCTACCATTTTTCATCACCTACTAAATCCTATTTCGGACATTTGGTCAAATATTGACCATTGACACTTAGACATTGGCCCATGTGTCAAGCCATCATAGGAGAGAATTTTTGGACTAGACCATTTGCTAAAAAATAGATGGATAAGGAGGGCATGCCTATGGAGGCATGCGCCCATGGATAGAGCATCTGGAGTCCCATCCATGGATAGAGCATCTGGAGTCCCATACAGATGGGACTCCAGTTGCTTCGGGGTTTCTACCTAGGTGGTGCCAAAGACTTGTGTTTGACCAGTCTTGGTGCTATTTAAGGATGATTCAGAGGAGCTCTCATTTGATTAGATCAAATGATGTCATCCCATCAATCAAATTTAGATCTGATTACACAAAAAGCAATAATTGGTCTGGTTGATGTGGCACTGTATGGCGCAATAGAGTCTATAAAAACCCTGTCTGCGTTAAGATCTATAAAGCTTAATCCATTGCCCATGCCATAAGGGTGCCCCTCTCCCTCCTCCATGCCATCTTCAGGTCTTCTCTCTCTTACCCATGCCCAAGAATTTTTGGGCTTCAATTTGGTGCGATCCAAGCAAGAGAAAGGCGACAGAAAAAGGAAGAAGGCAACACTGCTGTAAGAGATAACTCACATCTTCGAAAGAAGTTTTGAAGATCTTCAAAATCAGATCCAGATTTGATTTTTAGAGAGATGATAAAGAAGGAGAAGATCTTCAGATCTTATCCAAGTGGTTATCGATAGAGGTCAGACACTTGCATGGCTAGATTCAGAATCTTAGGCAGACATCAGGATCATTACAGGATAATTAGATTACCCTCAATAAGATAAATTAAATTAAATTAAATTTATTCTTTATTTTAATTTATTTTTTTTATTAAATCAATAATATTAGATCTGAAAAGTCTCAAATCTGATCTAAATTTAAGAGAAAATTTTTTGAAATATCTTTATTGATCCAATCAGATCTAAACGAATTTGATCCAAAAAATTAGGTTTTCTCTTTATCCTGAATACCCATAGATAGACCAGACTCAATTACAAGAATTGACTCTAGAACTTCAAAATTATTTTAGATTCTAAGAAGTTAACTCATGTATTGGACCAGGATCCCCCCACCTTACCAGCTCGTCCATCCGCTGAATAGAGAGCATCTCTTGACAAGTGGTTGGACGAAGATAACAAGACGAGATACTACATGTTGGGCTCGATGTCTGATGAGCTTCAGTGCCAACATGAAGATATTAATACTGCCAGTAAAATATTGGCTCACCTATAAGAGATGTTTGGTGAACAGAGTCATGCAACCAAATATCAGGTTACTAAATGACTATTCAAGACTAAAATGCATGATGGGCAGTCAGTCCAAGATCATTGTCTGATGATAATCAAGGACTTAAAAGAGCTTGAGAAGCTCAGAGTGAAGTTGGACCTAGATCTATAGAATGATATAATTTTGCAATCCTTGATTGATGCATATGGGCAGTTCATCATATACTACCATATGCATAAACTTCAAAATACTCTGACCGAGCTTATGAACATGTTGATTACTGCTGAGCTTTCAATGAAAGATTCTAAAGGCTCAGTATTTGCTGTAGAATAGACTTCTTTAAAGAGAAAGTCTTTTGGAAAAAAAAAACGTCTGTGAAAAGGTAGAAGGTGGAAGGAGAAAAGAAAAAGAAGGCAAAGCTGAAGAAGAAGACTGCTGATAAAGGAAAGTATTTCCATTGCAACCCTGACAGCCATTGGAAGCGAAACTGTCCTACATATCTAGCCACCCTAAAGAATAAGAAGGAGGCAGATCCTTCTAGAGGTATGCTCATTATTGAATCTAACCTTACGATTTTTTCTGCATCCAGTTGGGTACTTGACTCTGGTTCTAGTGCTCATTTATGCTCTTCCATGTAGGGTCATGAGGATAGTAGGAGGCTGAGGGATGGTAAGATGATCCTACATGTTGAAAATAGAGTAAGAATTGCTGCTGTGGCCGTGGAAACCTATCCTCTTCGACTACCATCTGGTTTAGATTTAGTACTTAGGGATTGTTATTATGTGCCTGCAGCAAGCTGGAATTTGATTTCTGTTTCATGTTTAGCACTAGAAGATTATGTAATTAGTTTTCTTAAGGACCATTGTAACATTCTTTATGAAAGAAATAAAATTACAAGTGGTTTTCTTATTAACGGTGTTTATCAGTTACATATTGATGTATCTATTTTTAATATCGAGTAAAATATGAATGCCATAAAATCAAAACAATCTAGGGATAGTCCAAATGATAGGTATCTATGGCACCTTAGACTAGATCATATAGTAGAAGATAGGGTTAACAAATTGAAAAAAATCGGGCTATTGAGTCCATTGACTTTCGAGTCATATCTAATTTGTGAATCATGTCTTCATGAAAAAATGACTAAACCTTCTTTTATGGGACATGGGGAAAGGGCCATGGATTTACTTGCCCTAGTACATACTGATGTGTGCCCATTTGATGTGCCGGCTAGAGGCAATTTTGTCTACTTCATAACCTTCATCGATGATTTATCTCGGTATGGGTATGTGTATCTTATGAGACACAAGTCTAAAGCCTTTAAAAAGTTTAAAGAATTCAGACATGAAGTAGAAAAGTAAACTAAAAAACCCATTAAGGTTCTTCAATCAGATTGAGGAGGTGAATACCTTAATTGAGAATTCTTTAAACTAAAAAGTCCATTAAGGGCACTGAGCGTGACCACCTCAAGCAGTCATTAGGAACTCTACCTTCTCGTCGATAACTGGCTCGAAGCTATAGTTGTTTGCCTGGTTCTTTGACCTAAGGTGCATCAACAGTTCACCTTGAGGGTGCTATAGTTTGACTACACCATGACTCGATCTTCTAGCCATTCGAAATCCTGAGGTTTAGGTTGGCTATAGCATGTTCATTATAGAAATTGGATTGCACCAATAGGGAATCTATCTACCTTGGTAGATGAAGAGTAGCCCTATAATGATCATGAGAATCAAGTTCATAAGCCCATAGTTATGGCAGAGTGAAATAATAGAAAGAGTTTCTATTAAGGTTTTCACATTGGACTTGAATCGAATGATTAATCATATGATGAATATTAGGGTTTGACAAGATTACCTCAACCCCAATCCAGTTGGAGCTTAAGATAGAAGAACCTAATCAGTTAGATAACTGCACCGAGTGATTCATTTTCAGTTCTAATGGGTTGCCACCATATGCTGCTGGTGTCATTGATGGATTTTGAAAGTAATTAGAATGATTTAGATGATCAATCATACTAGTTGTCTGAATCAGAAAAGTTCTGATCCATCGAAAGGTGTTTCGATGATATCGATGATAGAGATAGCAACATATCTCATTATCATATGGAACTGAATCTAACTGGGTCGCACAAATAAGAGTTTCAATCTAGATATCATCAATTAGACTAACCTAGTTCAATTGATTTGTATTAGATTCAGTTAGGTTCAAGAAAATTATGCTAGCACATGATTGAGCCTAATGTTCTTCTTTAATTATCATTAAAGTTTGTCTTAACTGAGCCAAATGTGTCTGAGCTCACTCAGGTACCTTTACTTGGTCTGACTGAAGCTTGTCCAGGTCAGAAAAGGATTATCTTAATTTATGAGATGAATTTGAGACAACACCTGCCATTTTTCATCACCTGCTAAATCCTATTTCGGACATTTGATCAAACGTTGACCTTTGATACTTAGACATCTGCCCATGTGTCAAGCCATCATAGGAGAAAGTTTTTGGACCAGTCCACCTACTAAAAAGTAGATGGATAACCATGGATAAAGCATTTGGAGTCTCATACAGATGGAACTCTAATTGCTTTGGGGATTCTACTTGGATGGCTCCTAGAAGACTGCTTTGATCCAGTCTCGACGCCATCTAAGGATGATTTAGAGGGGCTCTCATCTGATTAGATCAAATAATGTCATTCCATTAATCAGATTTAGATCTGATTACATAGAAAGCCATGATTGGTCGGGATGATATAGCACTGCATGGTGCAACAAGGTCTATAAAAACCCTATCTGCGCCAAGATCAAAGATGCTTGATCCATTGCCCATGCCACAAGGTTGCCCCTCTTCCACCTTCATGTCACCTTCAGGTGTTCTCTCTCCTATGCATGCCCAAGAATTTTTGGGCACAAGTTTGGTGCGATCTAAGCAAGAGAAATGCGATAGAAAAAGGAAGAAGGTAGGACTGCTGCAAGAGATAACTCACATCTTCGAAAGAAGTTTTGAAGATCATTAAAATCAGATCCAGATTTGATTTTTGAAAAAGTGATAAAGAAGAAGGGGATCTTTAGATTCTACCTGAGCGAATACCGATAGAGACCAGGCACTTGCATGGCTAGATCCAGAACCTCAGGTAGACATCAGGATCATCACAGGATAATCAGATTATCTAGAACAAGATAAAATTGAATTAGATTTAATTTATTTTTTATTTTTTATTAGATCAATAATATTAGATCTGAAAAGTTTCAGATCTAATCTAGATCCAAGAGAAAAATTTTTGAAATATCTCTCTAGATCCAATCAGATCTAAACAAACTTGATCCAAAAAACTAGATTTTTTCTTCAGTCCAGGCCCTCACTAATGTTATGCAACAACTCCAGCAGACAATGAAATGACGATAAGAATCTATCCCCCAAAAGGCTACATCACGAGCCAGCCACCCTCCTACCTCCTAAGAATTCCATTGAGGGTACTTTCTTGAGGGATATCAAGATGTTATGAGGCTTCACGACACATCTGACGCTCTTCTCTGCATGGCCTTTTCCATCATCCTCAAGAAATCTGTAAGGATATGATTTTTTGAACTCCATCCTTGGTCCATTTCTTCTTTTGATCAACTAGGCAGGCTCTTTATGAAAGCAACCACCTCCATTTGAAGCACTCGGATAGTTTGTTCTCCATAGTATAGTAGGAGGATGAATCCCTCCAAGAGTACATAATCCATTTCAATACGGCCATTCTTAAAGTAAAAGACTTTAACGAGTCTGTCGCTATGTCAGCCTTGAAGTAGGGACTTAGGAGCTACTGTCTAGTCTTCTCCCTCAATAAGAACTTTTCAAAGAACTTTGAGGGAATGTTAGCCTAAATCTAAAAGTATGCTCATGTCGAGAAAGAAGAAAAATTGGATAAGAAAGAAAAAAAATAAAGAAAAAAAGAAGCGATCCCATGAGGAAGAATATGGGAACAAAGGGAGAAACAGTGAACCACCTCAAAAAAATCCAAGATCCTAGAGTCCTCCCTAGAAATTCAATAGCTATGCTCCTCTATCTGCCTCTCGATCATAGATTCTGATGGAAATAGAGAATCAAGGATATCTTCGCTGCCCTAATCCCATGAAGGCCCTTATCGATAAAAGAAACAAGAACAAATTCTATCACTTCCATCGTGATCACGAGCATGATACTGAGGAATGCCGGCAACTCAAGGATGAGATTGAGACTTTGATCCGTGAAGTTACCATGGCAAGTATATTCAAGATCGGACGAACCAGGCCCTAGAGCCACACCAGAGAACCGACGATGCTGCTGAGCATAATCGGCCAACTGTAGGAGTCATTAACATGATTACTCAAGAAAGTTAGCTCTAGGAGGCATCTAGGAGTCCCTATCCTAAGAGATAGTGCACTAAAAATATTATTTCTTTTTCTAATAATGATGCCTAAGGAGTCCAGACACTCCATAATAATGCTATCATCATTTCAATGATGATAGCAAACTATGATATAAAAAAAAATTTAGTTGATAATGGAAGCTCAGTGGACATATTATTCTATGATGCCCTGTCAAAAATGAGTATGCTCGATAACTTGAGATAGATTGGCGGCCCTTTGGTTGGATTCTCAGGTGATTTTATAGTGGTTGAAGGAGAAATTATTATTGCTCCAAGAATTGATTTTAAAAATTACAAAGCATTTGAGGGAATTACTAATGAATTTGGCTTGAAAAAAGACTTTTTGTATTTCAGGAGCAAAATTATAATTTTATCAAGTTTTGATCTGAGAGCCTTAAGAGCAAGTATAGAAGATTTCTAATCCTTTGGATGCAGTCCCATGATTTTTGGATGCTTATTTTGAGAGAAAATCAAATTTGAAGCGAAAGGGTCGACCCCTAGGTCGTCCCCTACTAAAAAGGGTTGTTTGGCATGCTGTCTCTATGCCCAAGATCGACCTCTGTTGTTCCAAAGGATAAAAATATAGAATGGCTATTTTTCTAAATTTTGTCTCAGAGGTCGACCTCGAGGTCGACCCCTGTGCCATGAGTCAATTCATGAGTCGATCCTTGCAACGAAAATTTTTCTGCAATAACTATTTTTTTCTTATTTTGATAAGTTTTAATGGTTTCTTTAATATCTCCAACAGCTATAAATCTTGTCTAGGATTCTCTCCTCCATCTATTGAAAATTTAAAAGTCTTTAAATAGAAAAAAACATAAGAGATTGGTGTGATTCAATTTTAGCCCTAAGCAGAAATCATCTTCAAGCAAAGAAGCCTTCGTTTCAAGTTCACTTACCTCTCAAAAGCTCTTTCAAATCTCCAATAACCTTGAGAAAAATTAGAGAAGCTTCCTCCATTATTATGAAAAGCATTCTTAAGGTTTTATTTGTTCATAAAGGAAGCTAAACTTGTATTTGATTATCATTAAATCTTTTACTCTACTTTACTATTTTGATTCAAGTTTTGGGGGATTCCAAAACTTGGAAAAGTTGATCCTAACCTTGAATAGGATTGTATTGGATTGGCTTGTATTCAAAAAATAAGTATTCTACCTTGGGATAGCTAGGGTTGGAGGTTTTCAATGGTGTATTCAGTTTGAATACTGTTAGTGAATTTTAATTTCCAAGTAGGAGCTTGGGGAGTGGATGTAGGTGCAAGAAAAGCACTGAACCACTATAAATCTTACTTGTTTGTGGTGTGCTTGCTATATTTCTTTATTTAGTTTGTTAAATACTTGCTTTCTAATTTTTTATATTTTTTCTCTAATCTAAATCACTTCACACACACGTCTTGCATATCATCATTCAATATTGATATCTTTAAATTAGTTTTAAAATTTTAAAAACTCAATTCACCCCTCCTCTTGGGTTGCATAGCTAGGCAACAAGTGGTATTAGAGTCCAGTGCTCTAGCCCTACTTTGATTTAACCATCAAAGAGCCAAAGATCTATGGCAACCCAAGTTAGTATTTCTCTAGCCGAGGGACAGTCCACAAACCGACCTCCACTTTTCAATGGAATAAACTATACCTATTGAAAAGCTCGGATGAGAATTTTCATACAAGCACTTAACTATGATATGTGAAATATCATAGTTAATGGACCACATACACCTACTAAGATAATTGATGGTGAGGAATCAATCAAATCCAAAAAGAAATGGGATGAGATTGATAAAAAAATGACTCAACTCAATGCAAGAGCCATGAATATTTTATATTATGCTCTAGAGGCTAATGAATTTAATCATATTTCAACGTGCATGTTGGCTAAAGAAATATGGGATAGATTAGAAGTAACTCATGAAGGCACTAATCAAGTTAAGGAGTCAAAAATTAACATGCTTGTGCACAAATATAAACTTTTCAAAATGGAGCATGATGAGTTAATAACTATAATGTTTACTAGATTTTTGGATATTATAAATGATTTTAAAAGTCCTGGCAAGTCTTATTCTAACAATGATCTTATGAGAAAGATTCTTGGGTCTTTGCCAAGGACATAGGAGGCTAAAGTGACTGCAATCCAAGAAGTCAAAGATCTAAATATTTTATTCTTGGAGGAGCTTCTAGGATCACTAATGATGCACGAGCTAAGCATAAAACAATATCAAGAAGAAGATGTCAAGAAAAAGAAGACAATAGCCCTCAAATCCACCACTTAACAAGATGAGGAATCCGATGAAATGAAAGATGAAGAACAAAATGAAGAAATAGCCCTCATCACAAGAAAGTTCAAGAGATTTTTGAAGAGAAAACAAGGGATGAGGAAGAGGCTGCCTACCAAAGGAGTGCATAGCAAGAAAAAAGATAGGGAGCAGCCCCTTATTTGCTTTGAATGTAAGAAGCTGAGGCACTTTAGGTCTGAATATCCTCAACTTAAAAAGATTTCTAAGAAATATAAGAAAAAGGCTATGGTGGCAACATGGAGTAATAGTGACGACTCAAGCTCCAAAGAGGAAGAAGCTCACGAATAAGCTAACCTATACCTTATGGCACATGAGAATGAGATAAGTGCTGAAATCTCAAATAAATTTACATTTGAAGAACTTCAAAAAGCCTTCTATGATTTAGTAGATGATTTAAAGAAGTTAGGAACTAAAAATAAAGAACTAAAATTAAAAAATCAAGTCTTGCTAAAAGAAAATGAAACTATCTTAAGTAAAAAATTAGTCTTAACTCAAGAGAATCTAAATTTAAAAAATAAAATTGATAATTTAAAATCGATAGTTAAAAAATTTACTTTGAGTTCAAATAAACTTCATATGATTCTTAAAAATCAAAAGACCATTTATAATAAGGCTGGTCTAAGCTATAACCCCCTAAAAAAATAATAATTTTTAAAAAATATTTTTAAAAATTTATAAAGCAATAAATTTTTAAATGTTACTTATTTTAAATGTGATAAACTAGGACACAAATCTTATATATGCTTCTCTAACAA
>QRFJ01004060.1:0-117439 GCA_006176705.1 Cocos nucifera | reverse complement strand
ATGAATTTGGCTTGAAAAAAGACTTTTTGTATTTCAGGAGCAAAATTATAATTTTATCAAGTTTTGATCTGAGAGCCTTAAGAGCAAGTATAGAAGATTTCTAATCCTTTGGATGCAGTCCCATGATTTTTGGATGCTTATTTTGAGAGAAAATCAAATTTGAAGCGAAAGGGTCGACCCCTAGGTCGTCCCCTACTAAAAAGGGTTGTTTGGCATGCTGTCTCTATGCCCAAGATCGACCTCTGTTGTTCCAAAGGATAAAAATATAGAATGGCTATTTTTCTAAATTTTGTCTCAGAGGTCGACCTCGAGGTCGACCCCTGTGCCATGAGTCAATTCATGAGTCGATCCTTGCAACGAAAATTTTTCTGCAATAACTATTTTTTTCTTATTTTGATAAGTTTTAATGGTTTCTTTAATATCTCCAACAGCTATAAATCTTGTCTAGGATTCTCTCCTCCATCTATTGAAAATTTAAAAGTCTTTAAATAGAAAAAAACATAAGAGATTGGTGTGATTCAATTTTAGCCCTAAGCAGAAATCATCTTCAAGCAAAGAAGCCTTCGTTTCAAGTTCACTTACCTCTCAAAAGCTCTTTCAAATCTCCAATAACCTTGAGAAAAATTAGAGAAGCTTCCTCCATTATTATGAAAAGCATTCTTAAGGTTTTATTTGTTCATAAAGGAAGCTAAACTTGTATTTGATTATCATTAAATCTTTTACTCTACTTTACTATTTTGATTCAAGTTTTGGGGGATTCCAAAACTTGGAAAAGTTGATCCTAACCTTGAATAGGATTGTATTGGATTGGCTTGTATTCAAAAAATAAGTATTCTACCTTGGGATAGCTAGGGTTGGAGGTTTTCAATGGTGTATTCAGTTTGAATACTGTTAGTGAATTTTAATTTCCAAGTAGGAGCTTGGGGAGTGGATGTAGGTGCAAGAAAAGCACTGAACCACTATAAATCTTACTTGTTTGTGGTGTGCTTGCTATATTTTCTTTATTTAGTTTGTTAAATACTTGCTTTCTAATTTTTTATATTTTTTCTCTAATCTAAATCACTTCACACACACGTCTTGCATATCATCATTCAATATTGATATCTTTAAATTAGTTTTAAAATTTTAAAAACTCAATTCACCCCTCCTCTTGGGTTGCATAGCTAGGCAACAAGTGGTATTAGAGTCCAGTGCTCTAGCCCTACTTTGATTTAAC
The DNA here is from genome assembly GCA_006176705.1 of Cocos nucifera. Lineage (NCBI taxonomy): Eukaryota > Viridiplantae > Streptophyta > Magnoliopsida > Arecales > Arecaceae > Cocos > Cocos nucifera. The sequence continues at coordinate 116,223 of QRFJ01004060.1, read as the reverse complement.
CATCAAAGAGCCAAAGATCTATGGCAACCCAAGTTAGTATTTCTCTAGCCGAGGGACAGTCCACAAACCGACCTCCACTTTTCAATGGAATAAACTATACCTATTGAAAAGCTCGGATGAGAATTTTCATACAAGCACTTAACTATGATATGTGAAATATCATAGTTAATGGACCACATACACCTACTAAGATAATTGATGGTGAGGAATCAATCAAATCCAAAAAGAAATGGGATGAGATTGATAAAAAAATGACTCAACTCAATGCAAGAGCCATGAATATTTTATATTATGCTCTAGAGGCTAATGAATTTAATCATATTTCAACGTGCATGTTGGCTAAAGAAATATGGGATAGATTAGAAGTAACTCATGAAGGCACTAATCAAGTTAAGGAGTCAAAAATTAACATGCTTGTGCACAAATATAAACTTTTCAAAATGGAGCATGATGAGTTAATAACTATAATGTTTACTAGATTTTTGGATATTATAAATGATTTTAAAAGTCCTGGCAAGTCTTATTCTAACAATGATCTTATGAGAAAGATTCTTGGGTCTTTGCCAAGGACATAGGAGGCTAAAGTGACTGCAATCCAAGAAGTCAAAGATCTAAATATTTTATTCTTGGAGGAGCTTCTAGGATCACTAATGATGCACGAGCTAAGCATAAAACAATATCAAGAAGAAGATGTCAAGAAAAAGAAGACAATAGCCCTCAAATCCACCACTTAACAAGATGAGGAATCCGATGAAATGAAAGATGAAGAACAAAATGAAGAAATAGCCCTCATCACAAGAAAGTTCAAGAGATTTTTGAAGAGAAAACAAGGGATGAGGAAGAGGCTGCCTACCAAAGGAGTGCATAGCAAGAAAAAAGATAGGGAGCAGCCCCTTATTTGCTTTGAATGTAAGAAGCTGAGGCACTTTAGGTCTGAATATCCTCAACTTAAAAAGATTTCTAAGAAATATAAGAAAAAGGCTATGGTGGCAACATGGAGTAATAGTGACGACTCAAGCTCCAAAGAGGAAGAAGCTCACGAATAAGCTAACCTATACCTTATGGCACATGAGAATGAGATAAGTGCTGAAATCTCAAATAAATTTACATTTGAAGAACTTCAAAAAGCCTTCTATGATTTAGTAGATGATTTAAAGAAGTTAGGAACTAAAAATAAAGAACTAAAATTAAAAAATCAAGTCTTGCTAAAAGAAAATGAAACTATCTTAAGTAAAAAATTAGTCTTAACTCAAGAGAATCTAAATTTAAAAAATAAAATTGATAATTTAAAATCGATAGTTAAAAAATTTACTTTGAGTTCAAATAAACTTCATATGATTCTTAAAAATCAAAAGACCATTTATAATAAGGCTGGTCTAAGCTATAACCCCCTAAAAAAATAATAATTTTTAAAAAATATTTTTAAAAATTTATAAAGCAATAAATTTTTAAATGTTACTTATTTTAAATGTGATAAACTAGGACACAAATCTTATATATGCTTCTCTAACAATTTAAATGTAAAGAAAATATGGATTCCAATAGAAACCATTGTGACTAATCTTAAAGGACCCAAGAAAACTTGGGTACGTAAAGTAAGGACTTGATTTTGCATGTAGGTGTGTCTTGCATCTAAAGAAGAAAATCAAAGATGGTATCTTGACAGCGGATGCTCAAGATATATGATCGGTGATGAGTTCCAATTCATCACGCTTGATGCTAAAAATGGAGGGATGGGCATATTTGGAGACAATGGCAAAGGAAAGATCATTGGTATAGGTTCTGTCGGTATCACTCCCTCTAAGTATATTAAAAATATTTTATTAGTAGATGGTTTAAAACACAATCTCTTAAGTATTAGTCAACTTTGTGACAAGGGTTACAAAGTTGTTTTTGAATCTTCATTGTGCATTATAACTAGTTCCAATGATGATGACATTAAGTTTATTGATCATAGGCATGGTAATATTTATATGATAGATTTGAATGATCTTTCTATGATAAACATGCAATATTTAGTAGCTATGAATGCCAAAATTAATGAGACTAATTGGCTTTGGCATCATAGGCTTACACACATTAGTATGCATTCACTTTCAAAGCTTATCAAAAAGGAATTAGTTATCGAATTATCAAAATTAAATTTTTAAAAAGATAAAATTTATGATGCATGCCAACTAGATAAACAAACAAGAATTTCATTCAAATCTAAGAACATTATTTCAACTTCTAGGCCATTGAAACTTTTGCATATGGATTTATTTGATCCTACAAGAACAGCAAGCTTAGGTGGAAAATGTTATGGTCGATGATTACTCACATTTTACATGAATTTTCTTTTTGGCATATAAAGATGAAACTTTTCATATTTTTATAAAGTTTTACCGAAAAGTTACAAATGAAAAAGGGTTTTCAATTCAAAGCATTTGAAGTGATCATAGAATCAAATTTGAAAATCAAGATTTTAAAAAATTTTATGATGAAAAAAGAATTAGCCATAATTTTTCAGCACCTAGGATATTCCAACAAAATATAGTAAAAAGAAAAAATAGAACTTTAGAAGAAATGGCTCGTACTATGCTATGTGAAAGCAATCTTCCAAGATACTTTTAGATGGAAGCAATTAACACAATATGTTACATCTTAAACTATGTCCTAATTAGATTAATTTTAAAGAAAACATCTTATGAGCTTTGGAAAGAAAGAAAATCTAACATTGCATATTTTCATATTTTTGGTTGTTGATATTTTGTTTTGAACAATGGTAAAGAAAAACTAGGTAAATTTGATGCAAAATTTGATGAATCTATTTTTCTTGGTTACTCCTCTTCTAGTAAAGCTTTTAGAGTTTTTAATAAAAGAACCTTAGTAGTAAAGAAGTCAATATATGTTGTTTTTGATGAGACTAATGATCTTCCATCAAGGAAGAGTGAGGGTATTGATGATGCAGATCCTTTTATAAAATGATTGAAGGAGATTATCCTAAAGGATTCAATAAGTCAAAATGAAGAGAATCATTAAGATAAGCAAGAAATTGAGGGTGAAGGATAACAAGAACAACCTCAAGGTACAAATGATCTTCCAAAAGAATGGAGGTATGCTCACAATAACTCCAAAGAACTAATTATTGGTGATCCTACACATGGGATAAGAACTCGCTCTTCACTTAGAGATGCATATAATCATTTTACATTTATTTCTCATTTTGAACCCAAAACCATTGATGAAGCCGAAAAAGATTATAATTGGATAAATGCAATGCAAGAGAAACTTAATCAATTCGAAAGAAATAATGTATGGACCTTAGTATCAAGACCTAAAAATTATCCAATAATTGATACAAAATGGGTATATAGAAATAAATTGGATGAAAATGAAAATGTAATTAGGAATAAAGCAAGATTAGTTGCAAAGGGTTATAATCAAAAAGAGAGAATTGATTTTGATGAAATATTTGCACCTATTGCTAGACTAGAAGCAATTAGACTTTTACTCGCTTATGCATGCTTTATGAATTTCAAACAATTTCAAATGGATGTTAAAAGTGCTTTTTTAAATGGATATATTGCTGAAGAAATTTATGTAGAACAACCTTCTGATTTTGAAAATCATGCTTTTATAAATTATATTTTTAGATTAAATAAAGCATTATATGATTTAAAACAAGCACCTAGGGCTTGGTATGAAAGACTAAGTAAATTCTTGCTTAATAATGAATTTTCAAGAGAAAATGTAGATACAACCCTTTTCATTAAAAAAGATCATGATGACATCTTAGTAATACAAATATATATTGATGATATTATATTTAGATCTACTAATGAAACTTTATGTCAAGATTTTGCTAAGCTCATGCAGGGGGCGTTCGAGATGAGCATGATTGGTGAACTAACATTCTTCCTCGGACTTCAAATCAAATAAATAAAAGAAGGAATCTCCATTACTCAAAGCAAGTACAGAAGAGAACTACTCAAGAGATTTAGGATGGAGAGCTCCAAAGCAATTGGTATCCCCATGAGTCCATCATGTAAGCTTGACAAGGATGAAGGGGGGTAAAAGTGTTGATCAAAAACTTTATAGAGGCATGATTGATTCTTTATTATATTTAACTGTTAGTAGATCAGATATCATGTTTAGTGTTTGTTTATATGCACGATTTCAATCTAATCCAAAAGAATCATATTTAAATGCTGTAAAAAGAATACTTAAATACCTAAAAGAAACTCAATCCATAGGTTTATGATACTCTAAGAATTCATCAATTGATTTAATTGGATATTCAGATGCAGACTTTGCTGGATGTAAATTAGATAGAAAAAGCACTAGTAGAACTTGTCAATTTTTAGGAGTTAACTTAATCTCTTGATTTAGTAAGAAGCAAAATTCGGTAGCATTGTCTACGGTCGAGATCGAATACATTGCAGCCAAAAGTTGCTATGCATAAATCTTGTAGATTAAGCAATAACTTGAGGACTTTGGCATCAAACTAAACAAACTTCCACAAGATATGATAATACTAGTGTCATAAATCTAAGTAAGAATCTAATCCAACACTCTAGGTCAAAATACATTGAAATAAGATATCATTTCATAAGAGAGCATGTTCAAAATAATGACATAATTCTTGATTATGTTTGTACTAAAAATCAATTGGCTGATATTTTTACTAAGGCCTTAAGTGAAGATAAATTCTATGAGATTAGAAGAGAATTAGGAATTCTTGATCCTCTAGCCTAAACATCTTTATGATTTCAAGCTTAAATCTATCAAAAATGACATTAATCTTTATCTTGAGCCTATATCTCAAATTTTTTATCTCAAAAAGCTTAAATCTAACCTTCCTTGATCATTCTCATGAATGAAATTTTAATCCTTAAAATCTTATATTTTGTCAAAATTTTTTCATCTTTTTTTGGATTTTTCTGTGCCATGGGTCGACCTAGAGGGCGACTCATGGGCATTTTAGGGCGACTCATGGGCATTTTGGTCTTTATTGCACTTAACCCATTGGGCGATTTCTTATTTGGTTTTTCTTTTGGTCGAAAAGGACGACCTCACCATCTTTCCTTATTTTCTTTTGTTCAATCGAACAAAAGCTCTCTCCCTCTCAACTTCCTCAATCGATCAAATCTCTAAAAATCTCCTTTCCTACCTAAATCCCTCCTCAAAATCTTTTCTTAAGGAGTTAAATCTCTTCTTACTTCTATTTGGACGGTTTGAAGAATCCTTGCAAACCCTTACCCTAAAATCCACCGTCAGCTATCTTCCTCAAAACTCTTCCTCTTCTTCTCAAATCTTCTCCATTCTACTTTTTCTTGACACTCTTGAGTGGGATTAAGGCTTCTATTGGTTGGAATGACACTCAAAATGAAATTGCCGCAAAGAAGAAAGTCAATCTGTTGCTTAGAGAAAGAAATCCGCCAAAAAAGAACAGCACCAGAGCCCTCTCTTGGTCCAACCTTTACCTCCAGATGATCTTCACAGTCTCCTCTTACACCAAGTAAGGTCCCTTTGTCTGATAGAAAGGTTGAACTGGGAAAGAATGTTGATTTTAGTTTCTTTGAAAAAGAAGGATTTTTATTTTTGTTAAAAATTAAAAAGCAAGGATGGGATTACTTTTGCAAGTTGAAAGAAGCTACATATGTGGATTTGGTTAGAGAGTTTTACCTAAATTTGGCATACTTCAATGAAACAATAAAATCTGTTGTTAAAGGTACTGAGATTACTCTTGATCTAGTTCACTTGGGGGAAATTCTAAGATTACCATGTGAGGGTTACAAGAAAATGAAACTAATTCATAAAGAAGAAGGATTGAGAGCCATCTTAGAGAGAGAATTTGAAGGAAATTTGAATAAATTAGAGGCTAAGATTCGTTCTACAGAAGTGAGAGTGTTACACACCATGGTTACCAAGTTATTTATTTCTGAGAGTGGCAGGCATGATTTATTATCTGGTAGGGACATATGTATCATGTTTCATGTGATTACAGAGATCCCTTTTAACCTCCCTATTTTGATGATAGAAATGATGAGAGAGACCTTAAATAGGTCTAAGGCACATCTATCCTATGGTATGGCCCTCTCATTAGTGTTTAGGAGGTTTGGAGTTAGTTTTGAAGGGGAGCCAGTTGCCAGATTATAATCAGATACCATCAACTGTCACATACTACATCGCATGGGTTTTGAAGGGGAACCTTTTTATTGGATAATTATCTCACACTGATACCATCAACCGCCATACACTACATCGCATGGGTTTTGAAGGAGAACCTTTTTATTGGATAATTATCTCACACCGATACCATCAACTGCCATACACTGCATCGCATGGGTTTTTCAAAGATTGATGGCAGTTGATCCAAAGGTGTTGGCACCATCGAGGAGTAGAGACATAGATGTTAGATTCATTGATGACCATATCAGAAGGATCACTGACTAGTTGATTCAGTTGATTATCGATATCCTATCTCAGAGGATTATAGGTCTTTTATCTCAACAAATAGCCAGTACCACTCAGTGGAAGAGTACTCACTTCATCCCATCTTCTGATCAGTCTGTGATTCCACATGTATCTACTATCTTTTAGTTGCTTACTGCTCAGTTTGCATGGCTTGAAGACCTTGAGGGATATGTTTTGAGATTGACAGGTAGAGTTTTAGATTTACAGAGATAGATTTTGGATCTGGCTCATCCCTAAATGAGAGAGGATATTTCAGAGATATCAGATCTTACTGCTGAGACAGCTAGACTCTGAGGTATTCTAGTGGGTGGTTTTGACTTTCTGAGGAGAGAGTTTAGAGATTCTAGTGAGACTCTATGTACACAGATTGGTGCTATCACTCAGTCCATGTCGAGAGCACTAGATCATTTAAACACTATCAGGATTGCTCTTCTTGCTCAGCCCACTTCCTCTTAGCCTTCTAAGTCATCTCATCCAGTTGCACGAGCCCGCACCTACACCCATGGTCGAGGCAGACGTGGTCGAGGACATGCTCCTAGATTTGACCCTATCACATTCCATCACATCTCTGCTTCCTCATCTGATTTAGATGCTTCTAGTCGTGATCTCTACTAGATTTAGTTTAGTCATTTTTGTATTAGGTTTTGATCTAGTATCTCTTAGTTGTTTCTATGAGTTGTTGATCAAGTCATAGTTGGTTATATTTTTTATTGGATCAAACTTATGGTATTAGTACTATTGCTTGTTTGGGTCATGGGTAGTTGTATCCATGAATTTTGTATGTTTTGATGGCCTAATTTTCATGAATACTTTTGATACCTTTATATTTTGTATGTTTAGCACTTATATATTTTGATGACTTGATGTTATGATAATCATTTGGATGTAAATATGTGATGATGTCATTTGAATGATGTAAAATGAAACCTTTGTGAATTGGCTAAATTTCATTATGATCACTATGTTGTAAATTGAAAATTTTGTTATAAACTCTTGTTCTAATAGGAAAACATATGGAATAACTTAAGGAGGAGGCTTTTTTATTTTTAAATTTTAAAATTTTTTAAGATCTTATTTGATGATGTTAAAAAGGAGTAGAGTAAATAAAATTGGGCTATAAGCAAAATTGAAGTAAAATTGATAAAAAAAAAAATAGAAGTAAAATTGATAAAAAAAATAAGTAAGTCAAACACTTTTGCAAATTATATAAATGTCTGACTATAAGTAATCATTAAACTGCTCTTGATGCCATATTGATCAAATAATTGAATATAATATCCTAGTATATGATGTAGCATGTTCGTTTAAAATTTTTGAAATCCTAAATCAATGCTTCTACATGCTTTATTTTTGCTTATACTCAAATATTTTGTCATCATCAAAAAGGAGGAGATTGTTGCTTCAAAAATTGATTTTGATGATTACAAAGCATTTGAGGGGATTACTAATGAATTTAGCTTGAAAAAAGATTTTTTGTATTTCAAGGGCAAAATCATAATTTTATTAAGTTTTGATCTGAAAGCCTCAAGAGCAAGTATAAAAGATTTCTAATCCTTTGGAGGTAGTTCCATGATTTTTGGATGCTTATTTTGGAAGAAAATCAAGTTTGAAGCGAAAGGGTTGACCCCTAGGTCGTCCCTGCTAAAAAGGGCTATTTGGCATGCTATCTCTGTGCCAAGGGTCGACCTCAGGATCGACCTCTATTGTTTTGAAGGCTAAAAATACAGAACGGCTACTTTTTTGAATTTTGTCTTAGAGGTCAACTCGTGGCACACTACTTTTTTGAATTTTGTCTTAGAGGTCGACTCGTGGCACCTGTGCCACCAGTCGACCCATGTGCCATGAGTCGACCCATGAGTCGATCCCTGCAATCGAAATTTTTTTGCAATGACTATTTTTTTCTTATTTTAGTAGGTTTTAATAGTTTCTTTAATATCTCCAATGGTTACAAATCTTGCCCAGAATTCTCTCCACCTATTGAAGATTTAAAAGGCTTTAAATAGGAAAAAACACAAGAGATTGGTGTGATTCAATTTCATCCCTAAGCAAAAGTCATCTTCAAGTAAAGAAGCCTTCATTTCAAGTTCACCTACCTCTCAAGAGCTCTTTCAAATCTCCAACAACCTTGAGAAAAATCAGAGAAGCTTCCTCTATTATTGTGAAAAGCATTCTTAAGATTTTATTTGCTCACAAAGGGAGCTAAACTTATATTTGATTGTCATTAAATCTTTTACTTTGCTTTACTATTTTGATTCAAGTTTTTGGAGGGTTCCAAAACTTGGAAAGGTTGATCCTAACCTTGAATAGGATTGTATTGAGTTGGCTTGTATCCAAAAAATAAGTGTTCTAGCTTGGGATAGCTAGGGTTGGAGCTTTCCAATGGTGTATTTAGTTTGAATATGGTTGGTGGATTTTAATTCTCAAGTAGGAGCTTGGAGAATGGATGTGGTATAAGGAAAGCACCAAACCACTATAAATCTTACTTGTTTGTTGTATACTTGCTATCTTTCTTTCTTTAGTTTGTTAAATTCTTGCTCTCTAATCTTTTATATTTTTCTCTAACCTAAATCACTTCACACACACGTCTTGCATATCATCATTCAACTTGATATCTTTAAGTTAGCTTTAAAATTTTAAAAACCCAATTCACACCCCCCCTTCTTAGGCTATATAGCTGTGCAATAATTATACTACCAGTTACTGCTAGTAAAGAACCCTATCAATCAACGATGCACCTTACATTCCTAGTCGTAAAAATACCTGAAGGAAAATCCTGATTTTTCGGTCTAGGTTCGTTCAGATTTGATCAGATCAAGAGATATATTTCAAAAATTTTTTTCTTTGATCTGTATCAGATCTGGGATGTTTTAGATCTAATTCTTATTATTTTAATAAGTAAAATAAAATAAGGATAAATTAAATCAAATTTAATTTACCTGATTTGGATAATCCTATTACCCGTTGATGATCCTATTTGCAGTGGAAGGTTCTGGATCTAGCCACGCAAGCACCTGGCCTCTATCGGTATCCACTCGAACTGGATCTAGGGATCCTCTTCTTCTCTATCATGCCTCCAAAAATCAGATCTGGATCTGAACTACAGGATCTTCAAAACTTCTTTTGAAGATCAGCAGTCATCCTTTGCAGCAGCGCAGCCTTCTAGCTTTCAATCACCTTTCTTTGATCTGGATTGCACCAACCAAGGTCCAAAACTCCTTTTGGACATGGAGAGGAGAGGGAGAAGGTGAGTTTGGCATGGAGGAAGAAGGGAGAGGTAGCCTTGGGGTGTGGGGTTTCTCAAACTTAATCTGAGTTGGGTGTAGGGTCTTATTTATAGACTGTCTGTGATCCAACTTCTCTTCTTCCCAATCAATCATAACTCTTTATGAAATTAGATCTAAATCTGATTGGTGGGAATAGAATCCACTGGATTCCTTCTTAGAGGGCACCAAAGACCAGTCAAAGTTGGTTCTTAGGAGAACTCTAATTAGAATCCAAAAAGGAGATGGAGTCCTTGTCCAACAAGGACTCCTAGGCGCCTCCAACTTGGGCACACGCCTAGGGTGGCGTGCACCCTCCTCCTTGCTAGGTTCTGAAAGGGGGACAAGCCCCCACCAGCTCTCCAATAGGTGCATGATATATGGTCAAAAGTCAAAGTGTCAATGGTTAACATTTGACCAGTCAAAGGTAGACTTTTCACCAAAGTCAAAGAACAAGAAATGGTAGGTGACCAAAAATGACAGATAATGTCTTATAAAATAAGACAACCTTTTCTGACTTGGACAACCTCCAGTCAGACCATATGAATGCCTCTGATTGAGCACAAACTCCTTTGGCTCAGTCAGGACAACTAATTTATGATGGCAAAAGAAGAACGTTAGGTTCAATCGAGTGCTAGCACGATTTCCTTGAACCTAATTGAATCTCATTCAGATCAATTGAACTAGATCAGTTCAATTGATGATCACCAGATTCAAACCCTTGTTTGTGTGACCCAGTTAGGTTCAGTTCTGTATGGTAATGGGATATGTCATGATCTCTATCATCGACATCATCGAAACTCCTTTCGATGGATCAGAACTCTTCTGATTCGAACAGCTAGAATGATCGATCATCTAAATCATTCTAATTGCTCCCAAAATCCACCAATGACACCTAGCAGTATATGGTGGCAACCCATCAGAGCTGAATGCGAACCTCTTGGTGCAGCTACCTGTGTGATTAAGTTCTTCTATCTTGAGCCCCGATCAGATTAGGGTTAAGGTAAACTCGTCAAACCCTAGTCTCTGTCATATGATGTAATCATTCGATTCGAGTTCGATGTGAAAATCTAAATAGAAACTCTTTCTATTATTTCACTCTGCCATGGCCATGGACTTCTGGACTTGATTCTCATGATTATCATAGGGCTGCTCCTCTACCACCGAGGTAGATAGATTCCATCTTGATGCAATCCAGTTCCTACAATGAACATGCTACAGCCAACATACACCTCAGGGTTCCGAATGGCTAGGAGACCGAGTAATGGTGTAGTCAAACTATAACACCCTCAAGGTGAACTGCCGATGCACCTCAGGTCAAAGAACCAGACACACTACTACAGCATCGAGTCAGTCATTGACGAGAAGGTAGACTCCCTAATGACTACTCGAGGTGGTCACGCTCAGTGCCCTCGTTCTCTAACGAGTATCTATACTCTCTCTCCGATGTCTCCACACCGTAGACTTAAGACTCATCTACTAAAGAGAAGCGATTGTACACCAACCTTCTGGATCAATCACCATCCTCATGATGATCCTATGGTCGGGAGCATTTTATGAGTTAATAATGATTATTCATGTCTTAAATTTTCAACTCTTGAAAATATGAATTATCATTACCATTAACTCAAAGGATGTATCACAGACACTAAATACACATATGTGATAGAAAATAACCCATTTTATTCATTATAGTCAAAATTATAATTTTGCCCCTAGAAGTGTATTACAAGTGTCAGCCAATTCTGGCTTCTAGGGCACATATATCTAACAATCTCCCACTTGTCCTAAAGCCAATTGGCTACAAGTCTAAGTCCCATCTTCTCAAGGTGGGCTTCGATCTTCTGCTGGCCCAACGGCTTTGTAAGTGGGTCTGCCATATTATCTATGGAGTTGACTCTCTTGACCTCGACGTAACCCTTCTTGAGGTAATCGCGGATGAAGTGGTATCGCCGCTCAATATGCTTGGATTTCTGGTGAGACCTTGGCTCCTTAGCAAGGGCTATGGCGCCATTATTGTCGCAGTATAGAGGAATGGCATCTGATGGCATTACTCCGATTTCTGCAGCAAACTTCTTGTACCAGAATGCTTCCTTCATAGCCTCTGATGCAGCGATATATTCTGCTTCCATGGTGGAATCTGCTATCACCATTTGCTTGGAACTCTTCCAGCTGACAGCACCACCATTGCACACAAACAGACTCCCAGATGTCGACTTTCGATCATCTATATCGGACATGAAATCCGAGTCTGTGTATCCCTGGACTTGGAGTTCTTCGTTACCAAAGACCAACATCATATCCTTAGTTCTTCTTAAGTACTTAAGGATACATTTCACAGAAGTTCAGTATTCTTCATCTGGATTTGACTGATATCTGCTTGTGACACTCACAGCATGGGCTATATCAGGTCGTGTACATAGCATGGCATACATGAGGCTCCCTATTGCAGAAGCATAAGGGATCTTGCTCATGCGTTCTATTTCCTCAGGTGTGCTGGGGCACATCTTCTTGGAAATGATGAATACCATGTCTGAAGGGATATTAATCCCCTCTTAGAGTTTTCCATACTAAACCTCTTTAGTACTTTCTCTATGTACATCTTCTGTGAAAGTCCCAGCATCCTATTCGGTCTATCCCTATAGACCTTAATTCCTAGAATAAAGGATGCTTCACCTAGGTCTTTCATGGAGAATTCCTTGGACAACCATAATTTGACTGTTGTCATCATGGGAACATCATTCCCAATAAGGAGGATGTCATCCATGTACAATATGAGGAAGACAACAGCGCTCCCACTGACCCTTTTGAAAACACACGGTTCCTCTTCATTTTTGATGAAAGCAAATGTTTTGATCAAATCATTGAAATGAGTGTTCCAGCTCCGAGATGCTTGCTTAAGTCCATATATGGACCTTTGCAGCTTGCAAACCTTGTGATCGGTATCACTGGATGTGAAACCTAGCGGCTGTTCCATATAGATATCTTCCTCAAGATATCCATTTAAGAACACCATTTTCATGTCCATTTGCCATATTTCATAATCAAAATAGGCTGCAACGACAAGCAATGTGCGGATGGATTTTAGCATAGCCACTGGGGAAAAGGTATCCTGATAGTCAATGCCTTAGCGTTGACTATAACCTTTTGCCACTAGTCTAGCCTTGAATGTCTCCACATTTCCATCTGCACCAATTTCTCTTGAAGATCCATTTACACCCAATAGGTAGCTATACCTTCTTGGAGATCCAGACTTGGTTTGAGTGCATCGAGTCAATTCTGACTGTATTGCCTCCATTTCTCTGGAGTCGATATCTGATATCGCCTTCAGTATTTTGAGGATCATCACCATGAGTAGGTGCACCATTGCCTATGAGGAACATTTCCTCTACGTCCTCTGAAATAATACCTAAGTATCTCAGCGGGGATGGAAAACTCTTTCCCATCTACGAGGTGGAGGAGGTAGTGTTCTTATTCGCTCAACCTGATTTGGTTCCAATTGGTCCTTAGCTCATTGTACTTGTGAGACTTTCTCATCAAGCTTAATCTGCTTTCCAATGCCACTATTTTGAATAAACTATTTTTCAAGAAAGATGGCATGTCGACTCACAATCACATTGTGGTCTTCTGAAATATAGAAATAGTATCCTAATGACTCTTTAGGATATCCTATGAATCAAGCTCTAAAGGACCTAAACTCTAACTTGTCCGCTTGTTGTCTTTTGACGTGAGCCAGACAATCCTAAATTCTGAGATGACTCAGACTTGGTTTCTTACCATGCCATATCTCATACGGTGTGATAGGAACGATTTTAGAGGGAACCCTATTCAGTAGATAGATTGAAGTTAACAATGAGTGTCCCTAAAGGAAATCAGGGAGGTCTGTGAAGCTCATCATGGATCGAACCATATCTAATAGGGTCCAATTTCTCCATTCTAAAATTCCGTTGAGTTGAGATGTTCCTGGTGGAGTCCATTGAGAGACTATGCCATTTTCCTTTAGATAGTCTAGGAATTCCCGGCTAAGGTATTCACCTCCTCGATCTGATCGAAGAATCTTAATGGGTTTTTCAGTTTGTTTTTCTACTTCATGTCTGAATTCTTTGAACTTTTCAAAAGCTTCAGACTTATATCTCATAAGATACACATACCTATACCTAGACAGATCATCGGTAAAGATAATGAAGTAGATAAAATTGCCTCTAGCAGGCACATTAAATGGGCCGCACACATCTGTATGTACTAGGGCAAGGAGATCTGTGGCCCTCTCCCCATGTCCAACAAAAGGAAGTTTAGTCATTTTGCCTTGAAGATAGGATTCGCAAGTTGGATATGACTCGAAAGTCAATAGACTCAATAGCCCATATTTCTCCAATTTGTTGATCCTATCTTTTGCTATATGACCTAATCTCAGGTGCCATAGATATCTATCGTTTGGACTATCATTTGGCATTCACGTTTTGCTCGATAGTTAGAATAGGTACATCAATATGTAGCTGATAAAGATCATTAATAAGGAAACCATTTGCAATTTTATTTCTTTCATAAAGAATGTTACAATGGTCCTTAAAGAAGGTAATCACATAGCCTTTTTGTGCTAAGCATGAAACAGAAATCAAATTCCTGCTAGCTGCAGGCACATAATAACAGTCTTTCAAAACTAAGTCTAAACCAGATGATAATCGAAGAGGGTATGTTCCCACGGCTACTGCAGCAACTCTTGCTCCATTATCGACGCATAGGATCATTTCTCCATCCCTCAGCCTCCTGCTATCCTCAAGACCCTGCATGGAAGTGCACAGATGAGCACTAGAACCAGAGTCAAGCACCCAATTGGATGCAGAAGAAACCATAAGGTTAGACTCAATAACGAGCATACCTCTAGAAGGATCTTCCTTCTTGTTCTTCAGGGTGGCCAGGTAAGTAGGGCAGTTCTGCTTCCAATGGCTGTCACTGTTGCAATGGAAACACTTTCCTTTGACATCGGCTTTTTTCTTTGGCTCTGCCTTCTTCTTTTTTCCTTCCACCTTCTACTTTTTCACAGACTTCTTTTTCTTTTCATAAGACTTTCTTTTGGAAGAAGTCCGTTCCATAGCAAGAACTGAGCCTTTAGAATCTTTCATAGAAAGCTCAGCAGTAACCAGCATATTCATTAATTCAATCAAGGAATTTTGAAGTTTATGCATGTGGTAATTCATGATGAATTGCCCATATGCATCAGTCAAGGATTGCAAAATAATATCGTTTTGCAGGTCCAAATCCAACTTCACACCGAGCTTCTCAAGCTCTTCCATGTCCTTGATTATTGTCAAAATAGTGATCTTGGATTGACTGTCCATCACGCATCTTAGCCTTAAAAAGTCATTTCATGACTTGATACTTGGTTGTGCGACTCTGTTCACCAAACATCTCCTACAGGTGAGCCAACATTTGGCAAGCAGTCCTGATATCCTCATGTTGGTGCTGGAGCTCATCAGACATCGAGCCCAACATGTAATATCTGGCCTTATTATCTTCGTCTATCCATTTCTCTAGAGACGCTCTCTATTCAATGGATGGACGGGCTGGTAAGATGGGAGGATCCTGGTCCAGTACATGGGTTAACTTCTCAGAACCCAAAACTATTTTGTAGTTCCTGAGCCAATCTTTATAATTGGATCCGATCAGTCTATGTGTGTCCAGGATACGTGCCAATGGGTTGGACGCAGATATTTTTCTGTAGAGAGTCAAAGATTCTAGTTAGATATTATAATTTTGACTTGACCAATTTATTTAGGAATTTTATTTTTAAACAAATTAGCTCCCACTATTTTTTTGGATCCCTACATTCCCTCTGTAGAGATGCAAAAATCTCCATGATTAATGATTTCTAGTGGGTGGTGCGGTCTCACCAACTGACTCATCACCTCACCTAACAGTTATTGGTGATGGGTTAGCCAATGAGTGAACAACTCTTGTTCAATGATTCTAAAATCATGGTGCACCCAAACTTGGTCTCTAATTCATGAATCTCACCATATCCGAAATATTGATCCACTCCTTAGTTAAGTCAGACCCACCATTTGCACAGACTGGGTTCCTAATTGAGTCTCTCACCGTATCCGAAATATTGAGCCCAACTCATCCTTCAGCCCATAGCATCCAATGCCTAATAGACATGGTTGCATCTTTTCGGTGCAACTGAGCCACTGTATCCAGCCAAGAACAATCAACCTCGGGAAGGGCCCTGCACGTCTACAATGGTGGAAGACCTCAGACTTAATCTTTTCTTAGGAAGAATTGATTCAGGTCTCATTAAACTAGACTTGTCATAGTCATAACAATTATGACTAACCTAGTGGCATGGGTTAGCTCGGATTATTGACCACCTCAGATCAGAACTGTGTCAATAGATATGGCCAGGTAAGTGAGACCGGTGGAAGGAATATGCCATTAACTCGTACAAGAATGCATTCAGGTCGAGTAGCTTCCAATTAAAAACCAGTCGGTCGTATGTGCCAAACTTACCTTAGACATCAAATTATTGAGCCAGAACCAATTGGGTTAGCCTACAATCCAGACTCTAACCTCTGATCCTAATTAGGTCTTGCTTGATCGTGACTCGATCTTGACCCAGACTTAATCCTATTAGGCTGGTCAATTTAAGCATTGTTGATCCCATCTAACCAACTCTTGATTCGGTTTGATCAACCGCTTAGACCTAATTGAGCTACCCAAGCCCGAACCCAGTATTATGAATATGTCTTAGATCTAAAATTCTCAATTTTAGACCTAATTAATATTCCATAATCTTAATTTTTAATTAAGTAGGATTCATAAACAAAATATGCATAATAAATCCTAGGGTTTCAGGATCTAGGGTTTTGCAGAAAGTAAGTTTTGGATTTCTGATTAAGGACGAACACGTAGCACCCCTACACATCATAAGAACACCCCATCGAATGGAAAGAGAGGGCCTTTAAACCCTTCTTCATTCTTATGACCGGACGGCCAAGAGGAACCTTAATCAGGAACATGCAATACTACAAAACAGTTTTAGATCTATATCATATATCTCATATACAAATTAAATCTAATCATGGCATATTTTGCATACATCTCATGTATCGAATCATGCATATTTTTAGATCTAAATTATCTCATAATAATCTAAAAAATTAGATTTAAATTGATCTAATCAAAATAAATTCTAATCTAGATAATTATGTAGAACTATTCTACAACTAGTCTAGACATGCATCAATCATATCTCATATGATGTTAAAATTAAATAATTTTATTTGCTATTTTTTAGATGTTATTATAACACTTATAATATTCAAGAAATAGTAAATAAAAGGATCTAAAATATGATTTAATCAGATTAAATCAAAAACATGCAAGACTATTCTATAGAACTATTCTATTTTAGAACTAGTCATGCATATTTCCTAATCTTAGATCCAAATCATTTAATTTTAATTTTTTCTGATTTCAGATCTGATCACATCTCATGTGACATCTAAAATCACTTATTTTTTAATTAAAATAAATTTAAAATCAGATCTAAATAATTTAGAACCTTGGCTCTGATACCAGTTGAAGAAAAATTCTGATTTTCCAGTCCAGGTTCGTTCAGATCTGATCAGATCAAGAGATATATTTTAAAAATTTTTCTCTTTGATCTATATCAAATTTGAGATATTTTAGATCTGATTTTTATTATTTTAATAAATAAAATAAAATAAGAATAAATTAAATCAAATTTAATTTACCTGATTTGGGTAATCCTATTACCCGTTGATGATCCTGTTTGCAGCGAAAGTTTCTGGATCTAGCCACGCAAGCGCCTGGCCTCTACCGGTATTCACTTAGGCTGAATCTGAGGATCCTCTTCTTTTCTATCATGCCTCCAAAAATTAGATCTGAATCTGATCTGGAGGATCTTCAAAACTCCTTTTGAAGATCAGTAGTCGTCCTTTGCAGCAGCGCAGCCTTCTAGCTTTTAGTCGCCTTTCTTTGATCTGGATTGCACCAACCAAGGTCCAAAACTCCTTTTGGACATGGAGAGGAGAGGGAGAAGGTGAGTTTGGCATGGAGGAAGAAGGGAGAGGCAGCCTTGGGGTGTGGGGTTTCTCAAACTTAATCTGAGTTGGGCGCAGGGTCTTATTTATAGACTGTCTGTGATCCAACTTCTCTTCTTCCCAACCAATCACAACTCTTTGTGAAATCAGATCTAAATCTGATTGGTGGGAATAGAGTCCCCTGGATTCCTCCTTAGAGGGCACCTAAGATCAGTCAAAGTTGGTTCTTAGGAGAACTCTAATTGGAATCCAAAAAGGAGATGGAGTCCTTGTCCAACAAGGACTCCTAGGCGCCTCCAACTTGGGCACACGCCTAGGGTGGCGTGCGCCCTCCTCCTTGCCAGGTTCTGGCAAGGGACAAGCCCCCACCAGCTCTCCAATAGGTGCATGACATGTGGTCAAAAGTCAAAGTATCAATGGTCAACATTTGACCAGTCAAAGGTAGACTTTTGACCAAAGTCAAAGAACAAGAAATGGCAGGTGACCAAAAATGGTAGGTAATGTCTTACAAAATAAGACAACCTTTTCTGACTTGGACAACCTCCAGTCAGACCATATGAAGGCCTCTGATTGAGCACAAACTCCTTTGGCTCAGTCAGGACAACTATTTATGATAGCAAAAGAAGAACGTTAGGTTCAATCGAGTGCTAGCACGATTTTCTTGAACCTAATTGAATCTCATTCAGATCAATTGAACTAGATCAGTTCAATTGATGATCACTAGATTCAAACCCTTGTTTGTGTGACCTAGTTAGGTTCAGTTCTGTATGGTAATGGGATATGTCATGATCTCTATCATCGACATCATCGAAACTCCTTTCGATGGATCAGAACTCTTCTGATTCGAACAGCTAGAATGATCGATCATCTAAATCATTCTAATTGCTCCCAAAATCCACCAGTGACACCTAGCAGTATATGGTGGCAACCCATCAGAGCTGAATGCAAACCTCTTGGTGCAGCTACCTATGTGATTAAGTTCTTCTATCTTGAGCCCCGATCAGATTAGGGTTAAGGTAAACTCGTCAAACCCTAGTCTCTGTCATATGATGTAATCATTCGATTCGAGTCCTGATGTGAAAATCTAAATAGAAACTCTTTCTATTATTTCACTCTGCCATGGCCATGGAACTTCTGGACTTGATTCTCATGATCATTATCATAGGGCTGCTCCTCTACCACCGAGGTAGATAGATTCCATCTTGATGCAATCCAGTTCCTACAATGAACATGCTATAGCCAACATACACCTCAGGATTCCGAATGGCTAGGAGATCGAGTAATGGTGTAGTCAAACTATAACACCCTCAAGGTGAACTGTCGATGCACCTCAGGTCAAAGAACCAGACACACTACTGCAGCATCGAGTCAGTCATTGACGAGAAGGATAGACTCCCTAATGACTACTCGAGGTGGTCACGCTCAGTGCCCTCGTTCTCTAACGAGTATCTGTACTCTCACTTCGGTGTCTCCACACCATAGACTCAAGACTCATCTACTAAAGAGAAGTGATTGTACACCAACCTTTTGGATCAATCACCATCCTCGTGATGATCCTATGGTCGGGAGCATTTTATGAGTTAACAATGATTATTCATGTCTTAAATTTTCAACTCTTGAAAATATGAATTATCATTACCATTAACTCAAAGGATGTATCACAGACACTAAATACACATATGTGATAGAAAATAACCCATTTTATTCATTATAGTCAAAATTACAATTTTGTCCCTAGAAGTGTATTACAAGTGTCAGCCAATTCTGGCTTCTAGGGCACATATATCTAACAATACCATCTGCATACAATGTCATTCTTAGCCGATCTGGGTTGTAGAGTAGTAGTCTCAACTTACCATCTACTAGTCTAATTTCCAATTGATTAGGCATCAGGAAAATGCGCAAAGATCAAACAATGGTCAGATAGTACTTTCTGATAGCCTCAAAGATGAAGGCGCTAGTTAAAACTTCATCTACAAAATCTCTGATCGAGGGCTTGAAGGGGAGGATAGAAAAATCCAAAGTGAATTAGCAAAACCACTTATTACTATACTGTTGGGCAAAGATCTTGATAAAACCATCCAGATAGGAGCTCGGTTAAATACTGACCTCAAGAAAAAGTTAATTTTTTTCTCCAAAAAAATGTCAATGTATTTGTATGGTCAGTCTCAGATATGCCTGAAATTCCAGCCAACGTCATCATGCATAAATTGAATATTGATCCAAAGCATAAGCCCATGAAGCAAAAGAAGAGAAACTTTACTCTAGAAAGGCAAAAGGTGATAGATGAAGAAGTCCATAAGCTATTGAAGATAAGATTTATTAGGAAAGCACGATACCCAAAATGGATAGCTAATATGGTGATGGTTAAAAAAGCAAACAAAAAGTGGATAATCTATATCAATTTTACCGATCTTAATAAGGCTTATCTAAAGGATAGCTTTTCTCTATCGAAAATTGATCAATTGATTGATGCAACCTCAGGGCACAAGCTTCTAAGATTTATGGATGCCTTTTTCGACTATAATCAAATCAGAATGGCCCTCGAGGATGAGGAAAACATGGCTTTTATTACTGACAAAGGCTTGTACTGTTATAAAATGATGCCTTTCGATTTGAAAAATGCAAGTGCCGCCTACTAGTATCTGGTAAACAAGGTTTTCAAGTACCAAATCAGTTGCAAGATGAAAGTTTACGTTGATGACTGATAAGCATCATAAATTCATCGATAAAAGTATTAATTTATTAATTAATTCATATTAATTTTTAAGAATTAATGATTAATTTATATATAATTTTTGAGAAATTCATATTTTTATTAATTTAAAAATTAATTATAAAATAATAAAAATTAAAAAATAAAATTTTATAATCAATAAAAAGAGCTCATTTTTTTGATCGTAATAAAATAAGTTTGGGGCAAAACGAAGCTAAAACGGAAAAGATATAAATTTCTAAAAAAATAAAATAAAAAATTTAAATGAAACAAATAACATACGGCTCAAACGGCTCAAGCCGCCACGCCGCAGCAGTCGGCGCATCCAAACAAGTCGAGCTAAGCCAACCAAGCCGGCGCGCTAAGCCATCCATGCTAACTGACTCAAGCTCAGAAGCCATCAGCCAATCTACAACACAGTGTCGACCGCCAGCACAGTAGACACTGATGAATTAGAGCTTGCCACGTGGTGGACCTTGACCCCTAAAGGATTTACAGAAAATTCATCATGGCTCATAAGACATTTTGGTCTTTTCATCTATCAATAAAAGGCACTGATTGATTGCGGTGCACGATGTGGCCGATCCACGCGGTCCATGGGAACAGTAAATGCACGATCGTGCGGTGGTGGTTGTTTGCGGTCAAGATCGGATGGTCAAATTTTTTTTGGTTGCTGATTTCATCCGAATCACCATCGGATGGCAGCGCTTGATTCTAGCTTCGATCCAACGATCCAGAAGGCTTTCGATGGTGATCAAACTCTCAAGCGCATGATCAACAGCCTAAATTCTTCCATCAAGCGCGATCCAATGGTCAGAAATTAATTCGACTTGATCTGGGCCATTACACATCTATTTTTGGTATTTTTGGAAGCATTGGATCACCATCTAATGGCCAGAATTAAAAGAACTCAATAGAGGCAATTTTAATCCAAATTTCACTCAAATTTCTCCTATTTTCATGATTAAAATAACCCTTAGTCCCACATTGCCTCCAGAAAAAAATATCTAGTCTCCCTAGCTCTATAAAAAGGATCCCAGGCCTTCAAAAATCAATATCTCAGATCAAGATGAAGCTTTGGTACAGGATGAAGCCAGGCTATAGGTTAATGGCTGCTTCAAAGCAATTGGTGCCGAGAAGAAGAGCTGGGCTTCTACACCATCTTTCCACCAATACCGATCCAAGATCAGAGATCACTATATTTTATTTTCTTTTTATTTTATGTGTTTAAATTATGAACTTTTTAATGCAATATTTATTTTTATGCTCTTTAATTTCATACTTTTTTTATTATAATTTAATTTTATTACTTTAAATTATTACCTTTTATTTTATTGCAAGTAGATGCTAAGATCTAACTAGTAGATCTTAGTACCAAGTTTATTTTTCTACATAATTTAATTTCCACTTTGCAATTCTAAATTTTTGACTTCAAATTCTATTTTCAAATATTTTTTCTTTTTTTCTTTTAAGAAAATCAAAGACTTCAAATCTAAAAACACTACCTTCCCTATGGATTCTACCCGACTCACTACTATCTACGTATTTTTAATTATTTTAAGAAGTCGGATTAAACTGATAAATATGGTATCTTAACGACAACATCACGTTCCTATCAAGTTTTTGGCGCCATTGTCGGGGATGGAATAGATGCTATTTTTTCTTTGATTTCTTTGATTTTTTTTATAAATTAATTATAAATATTTTTTTTAAATATTGCTTACTAATTTTTTTTTATTTATTTATTTTATAAAAAAAAGAGAAAAGAAAGAAAGCATCTAATTTTGGTGAGATCAATCCTAACCCTAGTCCTCTTTTTTATTTATTTATTTTATTTTTAAATTAATTTAAAAAATATCCATTTAAATCTAATTAAAAGTTTCATGATAAGATTAGAAATTCTAACTGCTTAGAGCATGCATCATATTATTTTTATTTTTATTTTTATTTTTTTTATGATTGCTGGAGGCAAAGTAAGCCTTCCAGAATTCAATTAGTTGCATACATCTAATTTAAATTGCATAAAACCCTTTGATTGAATTTTTTTTTTTTTTGTTCATATTCATATTAAACCAAATTAAGGGCTCAACCCAATTAAACAAGATAAGGTGGGGATTTGATCACCCTTCCTTGCCCCATAAACAACCAACCAGCATCCTACATTGACCTAAGCCTTTAATTTTAAAATCAATTAGACATCAGCCCTAGGAACTCGAGCTCAATAGGACAAGAAATCCTAAGAGTTGAATCAAATTAGGGTTAGTCAATTTGACTGGTGCCTAGGAAAGTGATTCAGGGACGATTGGGTCCGAAGGAAGGTGGTTTCTAATTGGATCCGTTTGCTTACCTGGCCAAGCATAATCGGTATCTAAGGCAAGCAATGGAGAAAATCCCACCGACCTTACACTTACCTGGCTAGTTGATTGGCTAATCTTACGCTTGGAGGGCTTGAAGGTGACTTGGAATAGTTAGGAGCTGTTTAGGTCTAAGCTGATCTTAGCTTAAGAATAATTTGTTTGAAACTTGTTTGAAAATAAAAATTTTTACTTTAGGTATTTTCAATCTCTATTGCCCTGACATAAGGTTGCCCTGGCATAACGGGAAGTTATGTTGCATGGTTGTCCTAGGGTATGAAAAGGGTGAATTAACTTTGAACTTTAAAAAAAGAGAGTTTAAAATATATATATATAAAATAAAAAATAAAATTAAAAAAAAAGATTGAGGGCATTGAGAATATAGTGAATTCTGGAGAAGGATTTCAGGTCGACTAGTCAAAATGGATTTAGTTCCTATTTCAGATCCTACAACCTCAATGGATTTAGCAAATCAGTCTCAGCCTCAAACCCTTAAGGATTTATGTTATCCAGTTGGTTTCGTCCAACCCTCTTATATCAAGTTACCCCAACCCACAACAAATAACTTTGAAATTAAACCTCAAATCATTAACATGCTTCCAAAATTGATGGGAATAGAGGATGCATATATATTCATTAGGAAATTTGAAGAGGTTTGTGCAATCATGAAACTACAACAATTGTCAGAGGACGAAATCAAACTAAAATTAATCAATTTTGCCCTTAAGGATAATGCCAAAAAGTAGCTTTATAGTCTTTCAAATCAATCTATAATGACCTGGGAAGGCTTTGTAAGAATATTCTTAAAAAAATATTTTCCTCATCATAAAATAGCTAGAATTAGAAATGAAATAAACCAATTCTATAACTAGCTAGTGAATCATTTTGAAAATACTTCGATCAATTCAAGAACCTCTTGACCCAATGCCCACACCATGGAATAAAAACTTGGAGGCTATGCCAAATAATTTATGAAGGGTTAGAGTCAAATTCTCGAACAATGCTAGAGTCCGTGTGCTAGGGACAATTTATGTACAAAGAATCAAATGAAGCCTGGCAATTTTTAGAAGATCTAGCCGAGAAAAGTTTACAATGGAAAACAACTAGGAAACTAGAAAAATCCACACCTTCAAGAGGTAGAATTTACCAAACCTCCCTAGCTACAGAAGCCAAAATTGCAACGTTGACACGTAGGCTAGAGGCCTTAGAACTTCAGAGACCAGCCAGTGTGAACCAAGTATCTGCACCCATGTGTAATGGGTGCAATGCACCAGACCATGTCCTTGAGGAATGTTCCCTCCCAATGAACCAACTAGATAATGGATGTGCACAAGTGAATGATGCCACATAGCAGAGACTGTTGAACAATCCCTATGCAGCCACTTACAATCCAGATTGGAGGAATCATCCAAATTTTTTATGGACATAAAATCCAAATGTAGGCAATCCAAGTTTCAATCAGTAGAACCCAAGGCTTAATCCTATGATAAACACCTTGCCACCATTAGGCTTTAATATTAATGAAAAGAAACTTAGTTCTTTAGAGAAAAGCTTGGAAATCCTAGCCAAATCTAATGCTAACACCAATGCCACCTTAATCAATTTCATGCAAACCATAGGCCAGATTCTGAATTCAAATTCTCAGGCCATAGCCCACTTAGAAATTGGTCAGCTGGCATCTACCATAAGTGAATGTGAACGTGAACGAGGTAGGCTACCTAGCCAACCTGAGCCCAACCCAAGAAATCAAAATGGTAGACCATCCCAAGGAAACCAAGTTAACCAAGTTAATGCTATTCATTCCTTGAGATTAAGAAAATAACTGGATAATAAGATAAATACACCTGACACTAGAAAAGACTTGAGTGCTGAGTCTGTTGAGCCTCCCACTGAACCATTCATAGAAATGACTAAACCATCACCTGAGTCATCAAAAGAAGAGGCACCCAAAGTAGAGTTGAAATCCCTCCTTGAGTATTTAGGTTCACAGGAAACCTTGCCTGTAATTGTTGCATCAAACCTGAATCCTAATCAAGAGGTATGTAATGAAATGTCAATGAAGTTATTTAAACAAGATCACATTAATTTACCTTCAGAATTAAAACCATCTTTAATCACCATTCTAGCACCCATTGAATCAAACTTGATTCCTAATACAAAAACTCCATTCATGAGTATTTTAGAAAAATAAATAGGAGAAATGCTTAATAAACATGGGTCTGAGAATGAGATTTCAAATTATGTCCCTAAAATTAATAATGATTATATCAATAATGGGATTATAAATCAACTTTCTGAGATTGGCAATCCAAAACCATTGGAATTTATCAATCTAATATTTGACACAGGATAGTAAGCTGCATTGTATCCGACTGAAGATGGTAAACTTAATGCTTGTTGAGAGGCAACCCAATATTTAGTTTTTATCTAATTTATCTTTTTAGTTTATTTTTTTTTAGGATAATTTGAATAAGTTAGAGGAAGACCCTAAATTTTTAAAGGCATGTGCTGGACCAAAAATATAGTCAAGTGTATTCTTTCATGTTCTTTATTACACCCTTTATTTTTTCTTCTCCATTAAGGATAATGTCGATTAAGTTGGGAGAGAGAAAAATAAAAATTTTAAAATTTTAAGTCCTCGAGAAAGTCAGTATTTAGTATTTAGACATCTGATTATGCTTAAGAATCAAATTAAACTAAGCATTTTTAAAAGAAAATTGATACACAGATCAAAGAATCTATGAGATATTGAGGAATCAAGTATTAAGAAAATTCAATAAAGAGTTAAGTCTAGATCATAAAAAGTTTTTTCTTGAAGTATTTCTAATTATTTCTACTAGCATCAAAGAAAAGTCTACTTTTTATAGGCTTATGTAGGATAACTATACGTTTCTTCATATAATAAATTTATTTTAATAAAATAGTTTTCAAGTACTTCTCATTGAGTAACCGGGTCTCTTTGCCTAAGCAAGCATTGAGTTTCACGTCAAAAGGTGGGAAGGACAAAGAAGCTTGTTGTAAAGCTAGTCTTAACTCGTAGCCTATTTGATTCGAGCTAGTAAGTCCGAGGGGTATTCTATACCTAGTGCCCTAAAGCCAACTGATTTGGGAGTCATTGGCCCAAGACTCGCTACATGAATTAAATAGAAAGCTTAAGGGATTAAGACACTCAATAGTGGTACAACGTCAAAAAAAGAAAAGAAAAAAAAAGATATTGATTTTCCACCGAGTAATCAAGTCCCGTTGTCTAAGTAAGCAATGATATTCGCATAAAAAAGTGGGCTATATAAAAATAAATGAAGGACGGAAGTAGCAATACACTTGTCTATATAAAAGTTTAGACAAATCAAAGATAAAGGTGGGATAATTTAGAAAAAGTTTTAAAAAATTTAATGTTCTTTACTTAATTTTTTTATTGATAAGTATTAATATCCTAATGATATATCTCACTTAAGCTCTACTAAATATTAATGGTTATTTTGAAAATTGCTTAGGTAAAATTCGAAACTCTAAAGTTAAAAGATATTTAAAACTAAATTCTTTCTTTACTCGAGGACGACTAAAGCTTAAGTTGGGAGGTGTGATAAGCATCATAAATTCATCAATAAAAGTATTAATTTATCAATTAATTTATATTAATTTTTAAAAATTAATGATTAATTTATATATAATTTTTGATAAATTCATATTTTTATTAATTTAAAAATTAATTATAAAATAATAAAAATTAAAAAATAAAATTTTATAATCAATGAAAAGAGCTCATTTTTTTGATCGTAACAAAATAAGTTTGGAGCAAAATGGAGCTAAAACGAAAAGGATATGAATTTCTAAAGAAATAAAATAAAAAATTTAAATGAAAAAATAACATACGGCTCAAGCCGCCATGCCGCAGCAGTCGGCACGTCCAAACAAGCTGAGCCAAGCTGACCAAGCCAGTGCGCCAAGCCATCTACGCTAACCAACTCAAGCCCAGAAGCCATCAGTCGATCTACAACACAGTGTGGACCGCCAGCACAGCAGACACCAACGAATCAGAGCTTGCCATGTGGTGGACCTAGACCCCTAAAGGGTTTATAGAAAATTCATCATAGCTCATAGGGCATTTTGGTCTTTTCATCTATCAATAAAAGGCGCTGATTGGTTGTGGTGCACGATGTGGTCGATCCATGCGGTCTATGTGAATAGTAAATGCACGATCGTGCGGTGGTGGTTGTTTGCGGTCAAGATCAGACGGTCAAGTTTTTTTCCAATTGCTAATTTCATCCAGATTGCCATTAGATGGCAGCGCTTGATTCCAGCTTCGATCCGACAGTCCAGAAGGCTCCCGATGGCGATCAAACTCTCAAGCACATGATCAACAACCTAAATTCTTCCATCAAGCACGATCCAACGGTCAAAAATTAATTCGACTTGATCTAGGCCATTACATATCTATTTTTGGTATTTTTGGAAGCATCAGATCACCATCTAATGGCTAGAATTAAAAAAACTCAACAGAGGCTATTTTAATCCAAATTTCACTCGGATTTCTCCTATTTTCATGATTAAAACAATCCTTAGTCCCACATTGCCTCTAGAAAAAAATATCTAGTCTCCCTAGCTCTATAAAAAAGACCCCAGGCCTTCAAAAATTAATATCTTAGATCAAGGTGAAGCTTTGGTACAGGATGAAGCCAAGCTATAAGTTAATGGCTGCTTCAAAGCAATTGGTGTCGAGAAGAAAAGTTGGGCTTCTACACCATCTTTCTACCAATACCGATCTAAGATCAGAGATCACTCTATTTTATTTTCTTTTTATTTTATGTATTTAAATTATGAACTTTTTAATGCAATATTTATTTTTATGCTCTTTAATTTCATGCTTTTTTTTATTATAATTTAATTTTTTTTACTTTAAATTATTGCTTTTTATTTTATTGCAAGTAGATGCTAAGATCTAACTAGTAGATCTTAGTACCAAGTTTATTTTTCTACATAATTTAATTTTCACTTCATAATTCTAAATTTTCAACTTCAAATTCTATTTTCAAATCTTTTTTCTTTTTTTCTTTTAAGAAAATCAAAGACTTCAAATCTAAAAACACTATCTTTCCTGTGGATTCGACCCGACTCACTACTATCTACGTAATTTTAATTATTTTAAGAAGTCCGATTAAACTGATAAATACAGTGTCTTAACGACAACATCATGTTTCTATCAATGACATGCTAGTTCAAAACACATAGGTAGATCGATATATCACCGACCTAAAAGAAGCATTCGAAGAGCTCCGTAAACATCAAATGAAACTCAATCCCAACAAGTGTGCTTTCGAAGTTATGGCTGGAAAATTTCTTAGTTTTGTCATAACCTAGAGAGGAATAGAAGCCAACCCCAAGAAGATTCAGGCATTACTTGAGATAAAGCCTCCTAGCTCCATAAAAGAAGTACAATGGCTCACTAGACAAGTGGCATCACTCAGCAGATTTATATCAAGGTGAGTCAAAAAATACCTTCCATTCTTTAAAACTTTGAAACAAGTCAAAGATTTCAAATAGACGGAGGAGTGTCGATTGCTTTTGATGAACTCAAGGCATATCTTGGCAAAGTTCCACTATTGTTAAAACCTATTGAAGGTGATGATTTATTCATATATCTATCCATTTCTCCTAATGCTGTCAGCTCGGTTTTTAGTTTGAGATGATGCAAGGATACACAGGCCCATCTAATATACCAGTAAATTACTGCAAGATGTAGAGACATGGTATTCCAAAACCAAAATAATACTTTATTCTTTGATCATCACTGCTAAGTAGCTTCGACCATACTTATAGGCTCATTCCATCATTATCCTGATAGACCAACCACTAAGATCAATCCTCCGAAGACCTGATACATCTAGTCGACTAGTCAAATGGGCAATCAAGCTTAGTGAATTTGATATCTACTATAAGCACGGATCTTCCATGAAAGCCAAGAGCTGGTCGACTCCATGGTAGAATGCTCAATACTCAAAGAAGAAAAAAATTCAGAATTCCAAGAAGAAACCACTGGAGAATCTTATGGGCTTTTGCATGTGGATGGAGCCTCTAATGCTCAAGAGAGCAAAGCTGGATTAATATTAGGCAGTCCTAAGGAGACTACAATTGAACATGCTTTGAGAACTTTAAAGCTTCCAATAATGGAGTAGAATATAAAGCCCATGTTGTAGAACTTAGGATGGTAAAGGAGCTCAATATCAAGAAACTCAAAATTTTCACTGACTCCCAGCTGGTCGTCAGATAGGTATGAGGTCAATACGACAACAAAGACTCTATTATGTCTCGATACTTACATAATATAAGAAAATTATCCAAAAACTTCGATGACCTTGAGATTATTCAAATATCAAGATAAAAAAATGTCCGAGCTGATGCGCTTTCACATGTTGCCACATTAGAATTTTTCGACCTCAACCAAAAGGCATTCATCGAAGTCCTCAAAAAACCTAGCATAGAGGTCCAAATGATCGCTTAGGTGGATCATGAACCAAGCTAGATAGATCCTCTAATGGATTACTTGAACAAAGGAGCATTGCCCAATGATCCTGCTGATGCAAGAAAAATCAAGAGGCAAGCTCCATGGTATGTCATCCTAGATGAAAAACTTTATAAAAGGTCACTCTCTTTTCCATTGCTTCGATGCCTAAGGCCCTCAAAAGCCGACTATGCTCTTCGAGAAGGCCATGAAGGGACTGTGGCAATCTCTTAGGAGGCAGGTCCTTGACATATAAAGTAATTCTGTAGGGTTATTATTGGCCGACCATATAGAAGGACTCTACCGATCTTGTTAACAAATGTGATCAGTGCGAAAGGTATGCAAACATCCAGTACTAACCAGCTACTGAACTCATATCTATTATAGCTCCTTGGCCTTTTTCCATTTGGGGAAAGGATATTCTCAGATCGTTTGCCATGGAAATAGGATAAAAGAAATTTTTAGTGGTTGCTATTGATCATTTCAGCAAATGGGCAAAAGCTAAGCCGCTGGTGCAAATCATAGAAAGAAAAATGTGAGACTTCATCTGAAAGTCAATCATTTGCCATTTTGATTTACCCCAAGTAACTATTATCGACAATGGGAAGCAATTCGATAATGAGAAATTTAAAGAATTCTATTCCAAGTTATATCTACCACAGACTAATCTCAGTGACACATCCATAATCTAATGGAGAAGCTGAGATCGCAAATTGGATAATTCTCCAAGATCTGAAAATCAGGCTCACTAAAGCCAAAGATCTTTGGACTGATGAACTATACAATATTCTTTGAGCTTATAGAACCACCTCTAGGCGACCAACTAGAGAAACATCCTTCAAACTCATGTTTGGATCAGAGATGGTAATACCTACGGAAATCAACCTCCCTACATCAAGAGTAGAGAACTTTCATGAAGAAATTAATATAGATCGGCTAAGAACTGATCTTGACTTATTAGAGAAAATCAGAGAAAGAGCTCAAATCAATATGGTGACCTATCGATAAAATGTGGCTAGATATTATAATACCAGGGTGAAACCAAAAATTTTTTGAAAAGATGATTTAGTCCTTCGCCAAGTGAAAGTTTCAAAGCTCTTGGAACAAGAAAAACTCACCCCAAATTGGGAAGGGCCATATCGAGTTACTGAAGTAATTCTACCAGGAGCCTACAAGATTGAGAATCTGGATGGTTCAAGTATTTTTAAAATGTGGAATACCAAAAATCTCAAAGTGTACTATCAATAAATCTTGAATAAAGACTCTAAAAGTTCTGTCCCATTGAAGACTTCTCTCCAAAATATTGAGATTCTTTCGATTATCTCGATGAAAACCCGATCTCTAGATCAACAAAGCCCTGCTGAGCACCATAGGAGATTAGATCTTCGAATTCCAAAATCCGATCACTGGATCGATAGAACCCTGTTGGGCATCATAGGAGATAAGATCTCTGTATTCCAAAATCCGATCTCTAGATCGGTAGAGCCCCGAAGGGCACCATAAGAGATAAGATCTCTATATTTCAAAATTTGATCTCTAGATCGATAGAGCTCTGAAGAGCACCATAGGAGATAAGATCTCCATATTCCAAAATTCAATCTCCAAATCGGTACAGCCCTGAAGGGCAACATAGGAGATAAGATCTCCATATTTTAAAACCTGATCTCTGGATCAGTAGAGCCCCAAAGGGCACTACAAGAGATAAGATCTCCATATTCCAAAATCAGATTTCTAGATCGGTAGAGCTTTGAAGGGCACTATGTGAGCTCAGAAGTGGCACTTCTAGGTCTTGAGAATATGAGATGACAGGTCATGGAAAGATGGGAGCAAGTCGGAAGAGAAATCAACCTAGGTAACAAAGTTTAGAAACTTAGTCAGCTCACCCTAAGACTGGGTCAGCTAAGTTGATCCGGTCGTAGGTTAGCCAGCTCAGTCTGAAATCGAGTTGGCTTAGTTTTCATGGGTTTGTTTTGTGTACATGGATTGATTTAGATTTGGAGAGTTTTTCTATGAGCTTGGGACTTGATTCTTTTATAAAGTATATATACTGGGTTAAAGTTATATATGATGCTGAATTCATTGAATAAAGCTCTTTTCTTTCAAAAATCTCTACACTCTTCTTCTCTATTCCTTGAATCTATTGATCGTGCTTCCACAGTAATCTCTAAGAAGTTCTTCCTTGTTGCTTGGCTAATCA
Organism: Cocos nucifera; assembly: GCA_006176705.1. Classification (NCBI taxonomy): domain Eukaryota; kingdom Viridiplantae; phylum Streptophyta; class Magnoliopsida; order Arecales; family Arecaceae; genus Cocos; species Cocos nucifera. The sequence continues at coordinate 84,675 of QRFJ01004060.1, read as the reverse complement.
CCAACGGCTACGTCGGTCCGTCTGTGGAATTAATTATCGCAATAGTTGGTATCAGAGCGATGTTGCATGGAAGGAAGGAAGACAATTAGGATTTCTATATCCAGGATCTATTGCATCATGTTTTATCCTAAAAACTTCTTATTTGCTTCATGGTTATCTCTAGATTGAGGTGGAGATTTGTTATATAGAGGAACGATGATACAGAAGGTTGAAAAAAGGATCTAGAGCATTTAGATCTTCTTTGAAGAATAATTTTGTTGGTGTGTGATTATGAAAGGATGTTAGAGTTTTGTTCTTGACTTGCTTAAAATCATGGGAACAAGTGGACTCAAGGTGGATTTTGAGAAGTTTGATGGCAAGGAGAACTTTACCTTATGATAATAAAAGGTAAAGAACTTGTTGGTTCAGTAAAGGATCTACAAGGTGATAAGAGAAAGGCCAGAAAAGATCAGTGCTGAGGATTGGAAAGAGTTTGAAGAAATTGCTTTTAGCACAATCAAAATGTGCTTAGCCAATCAGGTGCTACCCAAGGTTCGCATAGAGACCACGGCAAAGGTGAGACTGGAGAACACATATATAGAGAAGAAGATGATAAATAAGCTATGGTTGAAGAAATAGCTGTATAGTTTGAGGATGTCCGAAGTCGGAGATCTTATTGTACATATCCAAAGGTTCAATCAGATGTGTTCTGAGGTGATGAGTTTGGATGTGAAGATCAATGAGGAAGATCAGGCATTGCTACTGCTTTGTTCTCTTCTAGGCTTGTATGATGTGAAGGAACCAGATCTACGGTTTCAGGGCTAGTTCTTAAAACTTTTTCTAGATCAACAGCGGAAGACTCAAAATTAATCTAATTAATTCTAAATATTAGATAATCCATAGATCTAAGAGCATATTATATGATTATTGCATGGCATTTAAATCTAAAATCAAAAATAAACAAGAAGGAAAGGTTGATCACATCAACCTAGATCTACACTACATCTCATGCATGTATGAAAAAAAATCAATAGACAGATATATTACCTGAGCAAGTTAGATATTCTAATTTACTGATCTAAACTTAAAGATAAAGTTGCAAGCCGTACACATGTCTGGCCTCTAGGAGTCGTCCACATGAGCCCACGATCATGATCAGAAATCCAGATGCTGAAAATCAGCACAGTATGCTAGTACTGCACTTATCTTTCTTTGATGGTTGATCAGATGCCTCCTTTCTTCTAGGTTGGACTATTTCAAAGAGGAGAAGGAGGACAAGAGGTTTTAGATATGAGATACTCTCAAAAAACCCAAGGAAGAAGGAAGGAAAGAGATGAACATAGCAACCATAGAAGAAGACCCTCTTCTTCTTCTCTTTGCTCTCACCTAGACACCTAGTTTTATGTCTATTGAATCTCAATGCCTAGAGTTTTTCTCTCCCTAATTTTCACACACCTCAAATCTCTCTCAAGGGTCTGTAACTCACAAAAATTTTAAGCCAAAATTCATTCAAAACATATAAGAAAAGAAGAGTCCTTGTCTAGGTCAAATACTAGACAAGGAAAGATCAAACAGGGCAAGTCAAGGGGCATCCAACTCTTGGGCACCCCCTCCATAATTTTTGGTAGGTACCAGCAAGAAAAGGTGCACAACAAAAGGAGTTTCGCACATGGAATAAGAGAGAAATTAATTGGGAGAGGGGGTGGCACCTTTTGGTAAGAGTTTGGGATTGTTAGGATTCTATCTCATAGAATCCAATATCAAAACAAACTCCTTCTTTGACTTGGTCTTTTACCCAATTACCATATAAGAAAGAGAGGGAGAGAGGGGGCATACATGAAGATTAGGAAGAAAAGGATTTTTCATGAAAAATATCAAAAAAATAGGCATGGAGGGTGTTGGGACTAAGGTGGCGCAAGGAGGAATCTTAGTCTTACTAGGATTCTGTCTATAACTTGGTCAAAGTGGTTTCTTAAACCAAATTAAACTAAAACCAATTCAACCAAATTAAATTAGATTCTAACCCAATTAATGGTTTAATTAAATCAAAATAAATTAGATTTAATTTTAATTTAATTTTTTAATTAAATTATAAAATTGGATTGACCTAAGTCCTAGTTAGACTAGAATTAGTTTTTTCTTGCACTTGACTTAATTGGACTTGATCCAATCAAGCTCAAACTAAATCTAATTAAATCATATTTAATTAAATATAATCTTAGCCCTTTAGCTTAATCAAATTAAATCAATTAGTAATCAAATTACTAATCAATCCTCCTGCAATACTTGCACTAGGTTAAACATCAATGATATTAATTGTTTAACCCTAGAACGATTTTCAATCGTTGACCAACCATCCGATCAGATCATGAGCTCCAATGTATGTGACCTTATAGGTCTGAACCTAAGTCGGAAATATAAAAATAAATTTTTATTCTAGTCGAGGTGACCATCTAGCAATAATATCCGACAGTTGGATAGATTAAATGTGTAGAACACCATCCTTAGAATTCATGTGGATATAGTTTTCATATAATTCATCCTCTTGACCAAAATGCTCGTAGGACACCTCAGAGTTCAATTGTCAACTCTGATTAGATTGTCCATATTGTATTTCAAACTATCAAATCCATCTGATGGATTATCCTGGCCAAGGTTTTACTATATTGAAATATAATGATACATTCTTCTCCAACTCTTGGAGTGATCAATTTTATCTTGATCACACACTGACTTCGCAAATACTTGACTATGCCCAAAAGCCTTCTATTACTAAATTAAAAATTTAGTTAGTCTGGTACCAAAGCATAGTGAGTTGCTTGCAAGTTATCGAGATGATCTCAGGTCTAAGGGACACTTATACCTATATCCCATCAAAGACATCCTCGATAGTAGAATGCTCTAAAGTTGGTCACGTTCAATAACGATGTACCTATACATCTCACCTATATGCCATAGCAGTATCTTCATACTCCTTGGTTAAGAGGATAATAAACCTATATGGCATATAATGACCTATGCTTGATAGACGTTGTCGTCCTATTTAACAGCCTATCATTTGGTCATAAACTAATTTAAGGACTAATCGATAAATCCTATCTTTATCGAAACTAAATAGTCCTAAGAACTTCATCACAAAAATGGAGTTTGTTAGAAGATGAAGACTTGTGATGAAAAACATGCCAAAGTATTTTATTTATCAATGATCAATTACATATACAAAGTAGTCAATCGTTAATAGGTTAATGATTGGCTTTTGGGACATAATTTCTAACAACTCCCACTTATCCTAAAATTACTCAGCATAGTATCTAATATCCATCTTCGACATGGTTGTCAAACTTCTTGATTGCCAGGGCTTTAGTGAAGGGGTCGGTTAGGTTCTCCTTTCCATCGATCTTCTGAAGGTCGACGTCACCATGATCCACAATCTCACAGATCAGATGAAAGTGGTGCAGAATATGCTTTATTTGTTGGTGTGCCTTTGGTTTCTTTGCTTGACCTATAACGCCAGTGCTGTTGCAGTAGAGCAGGACTAGACCATCAATAGAGGATGCTACTCCGAGCTCGATGATGAACTTTCTCAGCCATATAGCTTCTTTTGCTGCATCTGATGCTGCCATGTACTCTACTTCGCAAACAGAGTTTGCCATTGTATGCTACTTGGAACCTTTCGAGCAGATGGCTCCATCATTTAGAGTAAAGATATACCCCAACATGCTTCTATTGTCATCATTATCAGATTGAAAGCTGGAGTCTGTAAATTCCATCAGTTTCAGATCTGACTCATCATAAACCAACCATTGGTCTTTAGTATTTCTCAAATACTTAAGGATGATTTTAACCATCTTTTAGTGATTTTCTCTAGGATCAGACTGATATCTACTCACTACTCCTAGTGAGTATGCCACATCTGATCTCATACATGTCATTACATACATGATAGACCCCACTATTGAAGCATATGGGATTCTTCTCATATGCTCTCTCTCTCTTCAGGAGTTGTCAGACAATCCTTCTTAGAGAGTGAAATTTCTTGATCAATTGGGAGATAGCCCTTTTTGAAATTCTCCATGCTGAACCTCTTTAGTACAGTTTCTATGTATGTGGACTAGGATACACCAAGCATCCTTTTAGATCTATCCCTATAGATCTTCATCCCTAGGATGTAGGATGCTTCACCCAAGTCCTTCATGGAGAACTATGATGACAATCAAATTTTTATTTTCTATAGTGCGGGGATGTCATTCTCGATTAAGAGAATGTTATCCACGTACAAAATAAGGAATACCATTGCTGGACCATTTGTCCATTTGTAAATGCAAGATTCTTCTTCATTCTTAACGAAGCCATACATTTTGATCACTTTATCAAAATGCATGTTCCAACTCTGAGATGCTTGCTTCAATCCATAAATGGATCTCTGAAGCCTGCACACCTTAGACTCATCTATGGATGTGAACCTCTCAGGTTGTATCATATACACCTCTTCGGTCAGCTCTCCATTTAGGAAAGCTATTTCCACATCCAACTGCCAGATCCCATAGTCCAGGTGGGCAGCTATTGCAAGCATTATTCGAATGAATTTGAGCATTACCACTGGAGAGAATATTTTATCATAGTCAATACCATAATATTGATGATACTCCTTGGCAACTAGATGGGCTTTATAGATCTCCACCTTTTCGTCTGCATCTCTTTTTTTTTTAAATACCCATTTACACCCACTGGGTTTAACCCCTTTAGGTGGGTCAACTAATATCCATACATCGATGACCTTCATGGAATCCATTTTGGATCTCATGGCTTCTAGTCATTTCTTAGAGTCGGATCTCTGCATAGCATCCATGTAAGTGATCGGATCCTCATCGTTCTCATCGAGTTCGATGGGATCACCATCCTGAATCAAGAATCCATAGTATCTATCTGGATGGCACAATACTCTATCGGATTGCCTTAATGGTGCGGGTTCACTAGGCTTTAGATCTAATTTGATCAAATCTGACTCAGGTTCAGCATTCTGTATCAAACTTTCTATCTATTGAACTTCATCAAGTTCAACCTTAGAGGCAATAGTTCCTTCACTAAGAAACTTCTTTTCTAAAAAGATTACCCTAAGATTGATGAATACCTTTTGTTCATCAGCATGATAGAAATAGTATCCTTTGGTCTCTTTTGGGTACCTTATAAATGTAAACTTGTTAGACCTAGGTTCAAGTTTATTTGTAGTTAACTATTTAACATAAACCGAGCACCCTCAAACCCTAAGGTGTGAAAGTACTAGCTTACATTCTGTCCATATCTCATATAGAGTTTTAACCACATATTTACTTGGAATCCTATTTAAAAGATAGCAAGACGATTCGAGTGCATATCCTCAGAGGAATATCGGCAAGCTAGCAAAACCCATCATAGATTGGACCATATCTAACAGAGTCCAATTCTACCTTTTAGATACACCATTACGCTGTGGTGTTCTTGGAGGAGTCCATTGAGAGAGAATCCCATTCTCTCCTAGATATATGAGAAACTCATCAAAAAGGTATTCCCCTCCTCGATCAGATCGAAGAGTTTTAATTCTCTTTCTAGTTTATTTTTTTACTTCACTTTGAAATTATTTGAACATTTTAAAAGAATCCAACTTATGTTTCATCAGATAGACATATCCATATCAAGATAGATCATCTGTGAAAGTGATGAAGTAGACATATCTACCTCTGGCACTTGTGCTCATTGGTCCACATACATCAGTATGTACTAGACCTAAGAGCTCAGTGGCTCTCTCACCTTTTTCAGTAAAAGGTGACTTGATCATTTTACCAAGAAGACAGGATTCATAGATTGAAAGTGATTCACAATCATTAAGTTCGAGGATGCCCTCTTGAGCCAACCTGCTTATCCTATTCTTGTTTATATAACCTAGTCTACAGTGCCATAAGTAGATATCTATCACATTATCTAGTCTAGGATGTTTGCTAGTTGAATAAATTATATTAACAGATTATGATAACATATATACACCATTGTTCAATTATCCACAGAAAGTAGTAACATTATTCACAATGATATTACAAACTTGTTTCTTTAGTGAAATTTTATAATTTTTCATGACCAAAAGGCCTATAGAAATGATATTTAAAAAGAAACTAGATAGAAATAACAATCACTAAGAACAACGGTATGAGATTCAAATACAAGTTTCAAAATTTCTAAAGCTAAAATTGAAACTAGTCTTCCATCTCCAATATTCAGGAATCTTTTGCCTTACTTGAATCTTCTACTGACCTGCAACCCCTGCAACAAATTTCAAATATGATAAGAGCTTCTGGTATCTAATACTCAGTTAGTAATATTACAAATAAAGAAATTATAAAAAGTTATCATATAAATACCTTGCCCAGCAATAGCTTGCTTCTTCTCTGCCTATTCGGATCCAGGGAGAAAATGTACTGAGGATAATTCCTCTTCCAATGCGTCCGCTTCTTGCAAAAGAAGCATTCAACTTGACTCTTATCGGGCTTGATTTTTTTGGTCTGGCCCTGCACAAATGTCCTAGCCTAAACTTGCACCTTCTTAGCTTTCTTCTTCTTATTCTTCTTTTCTTTTCTAAAGGGTCGAGAATGAGAAGATGAACCTCTCACTAAGTTCATCGACCCCTGATAAAGCTGATGATCCTTCTCAAAGTTCTAAAGTAACCCTAATAACCCATGGTAGTCAACTTTAGGCTTTGACATTCTATAACATGTAAGGAATGGGAGATAAGACTTGGGTAGCAAGTTCAGTATTGCATCTTTCCTAAGCTGTTTATGCAAGGAAAAGCCGAGCTTGATCAAGTGCTCTATCAGCTCAATCATGTACAATACATGATCAGTGATAAAGGTGCCATCCTGCATTCTGACGTCGAAGATGGCACAACTAGTCTTGTGCCTCTCCACATCATCGGGTATGCCAAAGGAATCCTCCAACACTTGAAGCATGTCCTTTGGTTGAACCATCTTAAATCTATGATTAAACACGTCGCTCATTGTAGCCAGCATAATGCAGCGCACCATGGTTCGGTCTTTAAGCCACTTTTGATAAGTGTCTCTAACTGTTTCACGTGCATTGACAGCTGGCTCCTTAAGTGTAGGATCCATTAGCACATATAGAATCCATTCATGCTCTAGGACAATCTTCAACTTTCGATACCAGCTATCAAAGTTGGGTCCCACCAACTTATCATTGTCCAATAATAATTGGAGTGATAAGGAAGTGGCCAAACCTGCATAAAGAAAAAATATAACCTAATTAGTAATTGATTTATTAAACCTAAATATTTGGACTTTAATCAAAAGGATCTCCAACTATTTTATTCGAATTGGTAGCCTCTACCTCCAATTCGAGAAATTATCCTAATTTCTTAGTGGGTACTAGAATCCACATAGACTATACATAAGCCCAACTTCGGTTGGCCCACTCATGTACATCTAAGGGTAGGTTCATAATCAATTATTTTTCTAAATAATTTTTAGTAATTAAATTTTGCCTCAGGCCCTAATCAGTTGGCTTTGGCCTTCTCAGAAAAGGATCTAGTTAGGTCCAACCATTAACATGACCATACTTGGCCCATCTAACCAATGAATGATCAGACCCAACTTTGATTGGCCCACCTGACCACCATTTAAAATGATGTATCCAAGAGATCATATAATGAATGATAATTCCATCAACCGATAAGCACTAGGCCTTTGGGCCTCCAATGATTATCCAAATGATGGATCCATTATCATCCACTTTAATGGGAGGCTATGATCCAGTTATCATATAACTATTTCATTTTAGGGACCTAATAATTTTAGAGAATTTATTTATAAATGAGGAAAGGTCAGATGAAATAGCTTGTCATGATCCTCCCACTAACTTCACTAAGTCAGCTTAGGGGAGACCATTAATAGGCTACTCTAGGAGCACCTAAATCGGTCAAACTAATTTACCTAGCTGACATAGGTCAGCTCAAATAGTCAAGTGATCTGATCAAAACATAATTTCACCAAGAGGCCAGGTAAGTTCAATCAGTGGGAGGGTCTGCCAAAGCTTGCCTTAGAGACCATCAGAAATGGCTAGGTAAGCAGGCTGCCAATTAAAGATCATCGATCTGATTTACCTTAGACAGCAACTGGTTTAATTAGTTTTAATTAAATCAACCTAACAGTTCATGCTATACCGCATAGCCAAGAATCAAGTCCATCTTGGATCTCGTTAAAGACATGGACTTGACCAACTACAACTATTATAATTGATCCAGAGAATTCTTGACCTAATCTAAGACAACAATTGATTAGATTTAGTCAATCCTCTAATTAAGTCCATTCTTTAATCTAACCCTAGGTCTAATCCAATTAATGGACCTAATCCCCACTAACCCATTTAACCCAATGTGTTATGATTCGAGTCTTAGGATCTTCAATTTACAATCCTAGATTCTAATCAAACAACTTCTTAATTCTTAATTAAGTTTTGGGCTAAGGATTGGTGTTCGACTTTTTGAAAATAATTTTCATGTTTGTAAAATATTTTTACAACATGGTTCTACTAACCAAGTTGCATGTTTAATTCATAATCAATATGCAAGTAAGAAGAGCATGAAACTACTTTAGATCTAAACTAAACAAGTTCATGTATTTAAAATAATTTCAACATCAATCAATCATAAGTCAACTTAGGTCAAATCTAACATATTTATGATCATTAAAATTAGATTAAAATATTTTTAATTAGATCATAAAATTTTTTAGATCTAATCTAAAATTTTATGATCAAACTTTTAGATCAGCACATACTAGGACAACCTTTTCAATGTAAGGGATAAACCTCACAGCAGGACAACCTTATAAGATTAGTCCATGCAATCTAAAATTTTATTTTTAAATTTAAATTTTTTTAAAATAAATCATAAATAACATCAGATCATATCTAATAAATTTATGAATAATATTAGATCTATCTGAGCTAGGATAATCTTTGCACTATGAGGGATAAACCTTACAGCAGGACAACCTTAAAGTAGTTTGTATGATCTGAGATTTTAATTTTATATTTAAATATCAGATTATTAATTAGATCTAATCCAAAAGTAATTCAAGCATGCATCAATAAACATATAATAATTAACCTGGCTCTAATACCAATTGAAGAAACTAGATCTAGGGTTTCAGGGTTAGATCTTGAAACTTTTTCTAAATCAGCAGCGGAAGACTCAAAATTAATCTAATTAATTCTAAATATAAGATAATCTCTAGATCTAAGATCATATTATATGATTATTGCATGGTATTTAAATCTAAAATCAAAAATAAATAAAAAAGAAAGGTTGATCACATCAACCTAGATCTATACTACATCTCATATATGTATGAAAAAAAATCAATAGATCAGATATATTACCTGAGTGAGTTAGATGTTCTAACTCACTGATTCAGGTTTGAAGATGAAGTTGCAAGCCGTACACATATCCAGCCTCTAGGAGTCGTCCACATGAGCCCACGATCACGATCAGAAATTCTGATGCTGGAAATCAGCATAGTATGCTAGTACTGTGCTGATCTTTCTTGGATGATTGATCAGATACCTTCTTTCTTCTAGATTATATTATTTTAAAGAGGAGAAGGAGGAGAAAAGGTTTTAGATATGAGACACTCTCAGAAAACCCAAGGAAGAAGAAAGGAAAGAGATGAACATAGCAATCCTAGAAGAAAAATCCTCTTCTTCTTCTCTTTGCTCTCACCTAGACACCTAGTTTTTTGTCTATTGAATCTCAATGCCCAGAGTTTCTCTCCCCTAATTTTTACACACCTCAAAACCCTCTCAAAGGTCTATAACCCACAAAAATTTTAAGCCAAAATTTACTCAAAATATATAAGAAAAGAAGAGTCCTTGTCTAGGTCAAATACTAGATAAGGAAAGGTCAAACAGGGCAAGTCAAGGGGCGCCCAAGAGTACAGGGCAAGTCAAGGGGTGCCCAACTCTTGGGCACCCCCTCCATAATTTTTGGTAGGTACCAACAAGGAAAGGCACACAAGAAAAAGAGTTTCTCACATGGAATAAGAGAGAAATTAATTGGGAGAGGGGGTGGCACCTTTTGGGAAGAGTTTAGGTTTGTTCGGATTCTATCTCATAGAATCCAATTGACTTGGTCTTCTACACAATTATCATATGAGAAAGAGAGAGAGAGCGAGAGAGGGGGGGCATACATGAAGATCAGGAAGAAAAGAATTTTCCATGAAAAATACCAAAAAAATAAGCATGGGGGGCATTGGGACTAAGGTGGCGTAAGGAGGAATCCTAGTCTTACTAGGATTCTATCTATGACTTGGTCAAAGTGGTTTCTTAAACCAAATTAAATCAAAATCAACTCAACTAAATTAAATTAGATTCTAACCCAATTAATATTTTAATTAAATTAGATTAAATTAGATTTAATTATAATTTATTTTTTTAATAAATTAGAAGATTGGGTTGATCTAAGTCCTAGTTAGACTAGGACTAGTTTTTCCTTGCACTTAACTTATCCAATAAGTCAATTAGACTTGATCCAATCAAGCTTAAAATAAATCTAATTAAATTATATTTAATTAGACTTAATTTTAGCCCTTTGACTTAAACAAATTAAGTCAATTAGCAATCAAATTACTAATCAATCCTCCTACAACATTTGCACTAGGTTAAATATCAATCGTATTGATCGTTTAACCCTAGAATGATTCTTAATTGTTGATCAACCATCCGATTAGATCATAAGCTCTAATATATGTGATCTCATAGGTCCAAACCTAAGCTAGTAGCATAGGAATCAATTTCTGTATCAATCAAAGTGACCATCTAGTAATGATATCCAATGGCTAGATAGGTCGAATATGTAGAACACTATGCTTAGAACCCATGCGAATATAGTTTCCATATAATTCATCCCCTTGACCAAAATGCTCGTAGGACATCTCATAGTTCAACTGTCAACTCTAATCAAATTGTCTATATTATATTTTAAAATATCAAATCCATCTGATGGATTATCCTGGTCAAGGTTTTGTTATATTGAAATACAGTGATACATTCTTTTCCAACTCTTGGAGTGGTCAATTCCATCTTGATCACACACCAACTTTGCACATACTTGACTGTGCCTAGAAATCTTTCATTACTGAATTAAAAATTCAGCTAGTCTGGTACCAAAGCACAGTGAGTTGCTTGTAAGTCACTGAGGTGATCTCGGGTCTAAGGGATACTTATACCTATATTCCATTAGAGACATTCTCGATAGCAGAATGCTCTGGAGTTGGTCACGTTCAATGATGATGTACCTATACATCTCACTTGTATACCATACCAGTGTCTCCACACTCCTTGGTTAAGAGGACAATCAACCTATATGGCATACAGCGATTTATGCTCGATAGACGCTATCGTCCTATTTAACGGCCTATCATTTGGTCGTGAATTGATTTAAGAACTAATCGATAAATCCTTTCTTTATCAAAACTAAATAGTCCTAAGAACTTCATCATAAAAATGGCATTCATTAGAAGATGAAGACTTATGATGAAAAATATGCCAAAGTATTTTATTTATTAATGATCAATTACATATACAAAGTAGCTCAATCGTTAACATGCTAACGATTGGCTTTTTGGACATTATTCCCAACATGATGGTCTCATAACAACTTTAGTTTATGGGAAGAAGATCCTAAACTATGAAGAAGTTGTTGGTGTGCTCAGATCGAATGAGCAGAGAAAAAAGATCTATAAGGAAGTGTTAGATATATGTGCCCTAGAAGCCAAAATTGGCTGACACTTGTAATACACTTCTAGGGGCAAAATTACTTAGAATAGTTCTAAAATAGAATAGTTCTATAGAAACATGCAAGACTTCTGTGAAATGTATCCTTAAGTACTTAAGAAGAACTAAGGATATGATGTTGGTCTTTGGTAATGGAGAACTCCAAGTCTAGGGATACACAGACTCGGATTTCATGTCCAATGTAGATGATCAAAAGTCAAGATCTGGGAGTCTGTTTGTGTGCAATAGTGGTGCTGTCAACTGAAAAAATTCCAAGCAAATCATGATAGTAGATTGCACCATGGAAGCAGAATATATCGCTGCATCAGAGGCTGCGAAGGAAGCATTCTGGTACAAAAAGTTTGCTGTAGAAATTGGAGTAATGCCATCATATGCCATTCCTCTGTACTGCGACAACAATGGCGCCATAGCCCTTGCTAAGGAGCTGAGGTTTCACCAAAAATCCAAGCACATTGAGCGGCGATACCACCTCATCCGTGATTACCTCGAGAAGGATTACCTCGAGGTCAAGAGAGTCGACTCCACGAATAATATGGCAGACCAACTTACAAAGCTATTGGACCAACAGAAGATCGAAGCCCACCTTGAGAAGATAGGACTTAGATTTATAGCCAATTGATTTTTGGATAAGTGGGAGATTGTTAGATATATGTGCCCTAGAAGTCAAAATTGGCTGACACTTGTAATACACTTCTAGGGGCAAAATTATAATTTTGACTATAATCAATAAAATGGATTATTTTCTATCACATATGTATATTTAGTATCTATGATACATCCTTTGAGTTAATGGTAATGATAATTCATATTTTCAAGAGTTGAAAATTTAAGACATGAATAATCATTATTAACTCATAAAATGCTTCTGACCATAGGATCATCACGAGGATGGTGATTGATCCGAAAGGTTGGTGTACAATCGCTTATCTTTAGTAGATGAGTCTTAAGTCTATGGTGTGAAGACATTGGAGCAAGAGTATAGATACTCGTTAGAAAATGAGGGCACTGAGCGTGACCACCTCGAGTAGTCATTAGGAAGTCTACCTTCTCATCAATGATTGACTCGATGCTGCAGTGGTGTGTTTGATTCTTTGACTTGAGGTGCATCGGTAGTTCACCTTGAGGGTGTTATAGTTTGACTACACCATAACTCGATCTCCTAGCCATTCGGAACCCTAAGGTGTATGTTGGCTATAGCATGTTCATTGTAGAAACTGGATTGCATCAAGATGGAATCTATCTACCTCGGTGGTAGAGGAGCAGCCCTATGATGATCATGAGAATCAAGTTCAGAAGCCCATGGCCATGGAAAAGTGAAATAATAGAAAGAGTTTTTATTTAGGTTTTCACATCGGACTTGAATCGAATGATTACATCATATGACAGAAACTAGGGTTTGATGAGTTCACCTTAACCCTAATCTGATCAGGGCTCAAGATAGAAGAACTTAATCACACAGATAGCTACACCAAGAGATTCGCATTCAGCTCTAATGGGTTGCCACCATATACTGCTAGGTGTCACTGGTGGATTTTGGGAGCAATTAGAATGATTTAGATGATCGATCATTCTAGCTGTTCGAATCAGAAGAGTTCTGATCCATCGAAAGGAGTTTCGATGATGTCGATGATAGAGATCATGACATATCCCATTACCATACAAAACTTAACCTAACTGGGTCACACAAATAAGGGTTTGAATCTGGTGATCATCAATTGAACTGATCTAGTTCAATTGATCTGAATGAGATTCAATTAGGTTCAAGGAAATCGTGCTAGCACTCGATTGAACCTAACGTTCTTCTTTTACTATCATAAATAGTTATCCTGACTGAGCCAAAGGAGTTTATGCTCAATCAGAGGCCTTCACTTGGTCTGACTGGAGCTTGTCCAGGTCAGAAAAGGGTTGTCTTATTTTGTAAGACAATACCTGCCATTTTTGGTTACCTACCATTTTTTGTCCTTTGACTTTGGTCAAAAGTTGACCTTTGACTGGTCAAATGTTGACCATTAACACTTTGACTTCTATCCATGTGTTATGCACCTATTGGAGAGCTGGTGGGGGCTTGTCCCCCTACCAGAACCTAGCAAGGAGGAGGGCACATGCCACCCTTGGTGTGTGCCCAAGCTAGAGGCGCCCAGGAGTCCCTATTGGATAGGGACTCCATCTTCTTTTTGGATTCCGATTAGACTCCTCCTAAGAACCAACTTTAACTAGTCTTAGGCACCATCTAAGGAGGAATCCAAGGGACTCTATTCCCACCAATCAGATTTAGATCTGATTTCACAAAGGGTTGTGATTGGTTGGGAAGAAGAGGAGTTGGATCATGCATAGTCTATAAATAAGACCCTACGCCCAACTCAAAGAGAGTATGAATTTCCCATGCCCCAAGATTGTCTCTCTCTTCCTCCTCTACACCAAGCCCATCTTCTCCCTCTCCTCTCCATGTCCAAAGTAGTTTGGGATCTTAGTTGGTGCAATCTAGATGAGAGAAAGGTGACAGAAAGCTAGAAGGCTGCGCTGCTGCAAAGGACAACTGCTGATCTTCGAAAGCTATTTTGAAGATCCTCCAAATCAAATTCAGATCTAATTTTTGGAGACATGATAGAGAAGAAGAGGATCTCTAGATCCATCTTGAGTGGATACCGGTAGAGGCCAGGTGCTTGCATGGCTAGATCCAGAACCTTCCGCTGTTTACAGGATCATCAATGGGTAATAGGATTATCCTACATCAAGGTAAATTAAATTTAATTTAATTTATCTAGATTTTATTTTTATTATTAGAATAAAAAGAATTAGATCTGAAACATCCTATATCTAATTTGGATCAAAGAAAAATTTTTTTAAAATATATCTCTTGATCCGATCAGATCTGAACGAACTTGGTCCGAAAAATTAGGATTTTCTTTCAGGAAGATCTCAAGTCTGAGATCTTGGCTGTGAATGAAAGATAGAAAAGATCAAAGAAGAAGATAAGAAAAAATCCAAAGGTAGGTCAAAGTCTTGGGATCAGAGAAAGATATTGAAATATTATAAATATCATCAGCTTGGATACTTGAGTAGAGATTGTCCCCTTTTAAGATTAGAAAAAGAGAAGACCAATAAGACTGATGATACAGCTTCGGTAAGTAATGGAAAAGACCTGCTAGTTGTATCAGATGGATCCATAGAGTGTAATACCATGTAGATATTGGATTCAGCATGCTCTCACCATTATACTTCTCATCGGGAGTGATTTTCTACCTATCAAAAGATCGATGGAGCAAGTGTCAGTCTTGAAGATGATCATTCGTGTAGAGTAATTGGAGTTGGCTCAATCAGGATGAGAATATACGATGGAATTATTCATATATTATCAAATATCAAGCATGTACCAGAATTGAAAAAGAATTTAATTTTTTTGGGCTACTTGGAGAAGCAGGATTATGCTTTTAGTAGCCAGGCTAGGAGTGGATGTCTAAAAATTTCTAAGGGAGCTTTGGCGGTGATGAGTGGTAGAAGATCGAGCAACAATCTTTATAGAATGGAAGGCTCAGTGGTAAACCATAGTGCAGAGATGCTAGCAGCTATACAAGAGGAGTAGCTTTTATATCGACTATGATACTATCGGATGGGTCATATGAGTGATTGAGGGCTCACTGAACTTAGCAGAAAAGGGATGATCCTAGCCCTGAAGAAGGAGGACACAGATTTATGTGAGCCATGCATCTTTGGTAAATAGTATAGGATGAAGTTTGCTAAAAGTACCAAGCGTAGGGAAAGAATGCTGGATTAGTGCACTCAGATATGTGGAGACCAGCTCTTGTATCAGCTAGAGGTGGGGCAAAATATTTTATCACTTTCATTGATGACTTTTCAAGGAAGGTGTGGGTTTATCTGATCAGAGAAAAATCAGAGATATTTGCCCAATTTAGAGCCTGGAGAGCTGAAGTTGAGAAAGAGTCAAAAAGATAGATGAAGTATCTGAGATCGAATAATGGAGGAGAGTATACAAGCCTGAAGTTCAGAAAATACTGTAAGAAAAATAGTATTAAATGCCATTACACAATGAAGCTGACTCTCTAGTAGAATGGTGTTGCAAAAAGAATGAATCGAATACTGACTGAAAAGGCACGAAGTTTAAGACTACAGACATCATTTCCAAAATCCTTTTGGGATGGTGCTTTAACTTTTTCTTATTTTCTTGTCAATAGGTTCCCTCACCGCAAGCTGAATGAAGATATTCTAGAAGAGGATTGGAGTGAAAAGAAGGTGGAGCTTGATCACCTGAAGGTCTTCGGTTGCATAGCCTATGCACATATGGAGGCAATAGAGAAAAATAGGTTGGACTCTAAATCTCAAAAGATGATATTTATAGGATATCCATAAGGAGTCAAGGGGTACCTGCTATGAAATCCTGAAACACAAAAGATAGTGATCAGTAGGAACGTCATTTTTTATGAAAAGAGCAACTTAGAGAGGCTCGAGAGTACAGGAGCAACTATGAAAATAAAGGTGAATAGTAGTGGCCAGTCAGAGAATGATTGCATGCAGGTTACATTCATTTACAAGAGTATTCCTGTTGAGTTGGAGCTAGGCAGAAAAGTTTTATCTCAGATTGAAAATTAGCATGGAGGGCCAATAGTTCAGATAGATTTGCAAGATCATTTACATATTTCAGGTAGAGATGTACTAGTGAGAGTGGCTTTACATAAGTCCTACCATACTATTAGAAGGCCAGTTAGATATGGCATTGATGAGGTTATCTCCTATGCACTCATTACTGCTAATGGAGATCTAGAGAATTATGCAGGGCTATGGAGAGTGAGAATCATGATTCATGGATGCAGACCATGATGGAGGAAATGAAATCACTAAATAAAAATCAGACATGACAGCTGGTGGATCTATTGGCTCAGAGTGGGTGCTCACAAAGAAGGAAGCACCTTTAGCATAAGGTGGAGTCAGATTCAAGGCAAGGCTGATAGCAAAGAAATACTCACAAAGAGAAGGGATAGATTACATCAAAGTTTTTTCTCCTATGGTGTATCATACATCTATTCAAGTTTTGTTGTCATTGGTGGCATAGTACAATATAGAGTTGGAATAGATGGATGTGAAGACGGCCTTCCTTCATGGCACATTAGAGAAAAAAATCTATATGAAGTAGCCAGATGGTTTCATGGAGATTGAACAGGAGAAAAAGGTGTGTTTACTGAAAAGATCACTATATGGCCTAAAACAATCCCCTCATTAGTGGTATCATAGATTTGATAGCTTCATTTTGAGCCTAAAATTTGTCAAATGTGAACATAATTGTTGTGTCTATGTCAAGGATGTAGATGAAAAGGATGTCCTGTATCTGCTATTATATGTTGATAATATGCTCACAGCTAGTAGGAGTATAAAGGCTGTGAAAGGATTGAAAAAAACATTATCAACTGAATTTGAGATGAAAGACCTGGGTCCAGCACTAAAAATCCTTGAAATGGAGATTTGCAGAGATAGGTACAAAGGAGTACTCTATTTGTCATAAGAAAGATATATCCAGAAAGTTCTAAAAAGATTTGGGATGGAGAAGGCCAAACGTATAGAGACACCATTGCCAAGCCATATATCTCTCTCCAAGTATCAAAGCCTCCAGTCCGAAGAAGAGAGAGACTACATTGATGGAGTCCCTTATGCAAATGTTGTAGGCAATGTGATGTATACTATGGTATGCTATAGACTAGATATAGCACATGTAGTGTGCCTGGTTAGTAGATACATGGCTAATCCTGGAAAGAAATACTGAAAAGCATTGAAGTGGACATTAAGGTATCTACAGAGAACAAGGGATTATGTTTTGGTGTTTGATGGGCAATCAAGAGGATTTGAAGATAGAGGTTTGGATCCTCTAGAAGGGTTTGTAGATGCGAATTATGTAGGTAATCTTTGTACAAGGAGATCTACTACTGGTTATCTCTTCTACATGTATGGTGGACCGGTATCTTGAAGATCAACCCTTCAACCAATCATGGTCTTGTCTACCATAAAGGTCGAGTACATTGGTATTACTGACGCTGCAAATGAATTACTTTGGCTTAGGAGGCTAATTATTAAGATAGGGATGGAGCAGAGCAAGGTTAAACTGTGTAGTGATAGTTAGAGTGCTCTATTGCTTGCACAGAACCCGATCTATCATGCGCACACAAAGCATATAGATGTGAGGTACCATAAGATCAAAGAGCTAGTGCAGGAAGATAAAGTGGAACTAATGAAAGTCCATACAAAGAAGAATTAGTCTAATGCACTCACAAAGGTACACCCCAGAGATAGTTTTTAGATGTGTGTGGCATAGATGGATTTGCAAGAAAGAGATAAATTCATAAGAACTTGGTGTTAGATATGTGCGCCTTAGAAGCCAGAATTGGCCGACACTTGTAATACACTTCTAGGAGCAAAATTATAATTTCAACTATAAATAATAAAATGGGTTATTTTCTATCACATATGTATATTTAGTGTCTATGATACATCCCTTAAATTAATGGTAATGATAATTCTTATTTTCAAGAGTTGAAAATTTAAGACAGGAATTTTCATTATTAACTCATAAAATGCTCCTGACCGTAGGATCATCATGAGGATGATGATTGATCCGAAAGGTTGGTGTACAATCGCTTCTTTATAGTAGATGAGTCTTGAGTATATGGTGTAAAGACACCGGAGCGAGAGTATAGATACTCATTAGAGAACGAGGGCACTGAGCGTGACCACCTCGAGTAGTCATAAGGAAGTCTACCTTCTCGTTGATGATTGACTCGAAGCTGCAGTGGTGTGTCTGGTTTTTTGACCTGAGGTGCATCGGCAGTTCACCTTGAGGGTGTTATAGTTTGGCTACACCATGACTCAGTATCCTAGCCATTTGGAATCCTGAGGTGTATATTGACTGTAGCATGTTCATTGTAGGAATTGGATTGCACCAAGATGGAATCTATCTACCTCAGTAGAAGAGGAGCAGCCCTATGATGATCATGAGAATCAAGTTCATAAGCCTATGGCCATGGTAGAGTGAAATAATAGAAAGAGTTTCTATTAAGATTTTCACATCGGACTTAAATCGAATGATTAAATCATATGATAGAAATTAGGATTTGACGAGTTCACCTTTATCCTAATCTGATCGGGGCTCAAGATAGAAGAACTTAATCATATAAGTAGCTTCACCAAGAGGTTCATTTTCAATTTTGATGGGTTGCCAGCATATACTGCTAGGTGTCATTGGTGGATTTTGGGAGCAATTAGAATGATTTAGATGATCAATCATTCTAGTTGTCTGAATCAGAAGAGTTCTGATCCATCGAAAGAAGTTTCGATAATGTCGATAATGGAGATCATGACATATCCCATTACCATATAGAATTGAACCTAACTGGATCATACAAATAAGAATTTGGATCTAGATATCATCAATTAGACTAACCCAGTTTAATTGATTTGAATTAGATTCAATTAGGTTCAAGAAAATTATGCTAGCACACAATTGAGCCTAATGTTCTCCTTTTTCTATCATTAAAAGTTATCTCGACTGAGCCAAATGAGTTTGTGCTCACTCAGGTACCTTTACCTGATCTGACTGGAGCTTGTCCAGGTCAGAAAAGGATTGTCTTAATTTATAAGATAAATTAGAGACAACACCTTCCATTTTTTGTCATCTGCTAATTCTTGTCTTTAACTTTGGTCAAATGTTGACCTTTGACCCTTGAAAATCTGCCCATGTGTCATGCACTTATTGAACAGTAGATAGGGGCTTGTCCCCTCACTAGATTTTGGAAAGGAGGGGGCACATGCCTAGGATGGCGTGCGGCCATGGATAGGGATGCCTGGAGTCCCATGCGGATGGGATGTGCGCCCATGGATAGGGACGCCTGGAGTCCCATGCGGATGGGACTCCAGGTTGCTTCTTGGATTCAACTTAGGTGACCCTTACCTATAGACTTTGATCAATCTTAAGTGCCATCTAAGGATGAATCTATGGGGCTCTCATCTGATTAGATCAGGTGATGTCATCCTATCAATCAGATTTAGATCTGATTACACGAAGTAGCGCGATTGGCCGGGATGATGTGGGACTGCATGGCGCAGTAGTGTCTATAAATAAACCCTATCTGTGCCCCATTTTAAGAGAGCTCTCTCCTAGCCATGCCCCAAGACTATCCCTCTCTCTCCTCCATGCCATCTTCTGATCCTCTCTCTCCTCTCCATGCCTAAGGAATGTTGGATTTCAGTTTGGTGCAATCCAAGCAAGAAAAGGCTGACGAGAAAGAAAGAAGGCAGCACTGCTACAAAGACAACAGCAGATCTTCGAAAGGAGTTTTAAAGATCCTCCAAATTAGATCTAGATCTAATTTTTAGAGATGTGATAAAGAAGAAGAAGATCTCTGATCCAGCCTGAGTGGATATTAGTAGAGGCTAGGCGCTTGCGTGGCTAGATCCAGAACCTCAGGCAATCAGCAAGATCATCAACGGTTAATTAAATTATCCGAACAAGGTAATATTAATTTAGATTTAATTTAATTTAATTTTTTTATTTATTAGATCATTAAATTAGATCTGAAAAGTGTTAGATCTAATTTGGATCTAACAAAAAATTTTTGAAATATGCCTCTCGATCCAATCAGATTTGAATGAACCTAACTCAAAATATTTAGGATTTTTCCTTCAAGTGGTATCAGAGCCAGGTTGCATAAAATTTATTTAGATTTGATTTAATCTGATAAATTAGTAATTTTAGATATCACATAAAATATGATTAAATTTAAAATTAGAAAATTAAAAAATTAAAATTAATTAATCTAGATCTAAAATGTATGAGATACATAACTAGACTAGGAATAGAATTATTCTATGGTTAGTCTAGTTTAATCATAATTTTTATTTGATTAATTATGATTTTAAGATCTATTTATTTATCATTTTTTGATCTTATAAATATTATAATTAGATCTAAAAATAGAAAATAAATTAAATTAAATTTGTTCATATGAGATATGATTGTTGCATGTTTAGACTAGTTGTAGAATAGTTCTACAAAAAGATATAGATTAAATTTTATTTGATGTAATCAAATTTAAATTTAATTTTTTATATAATTATGAGATAATTTAGATCTAAAAAATATGTATGATATGATATATGAGATGTATGCAAAATATATTTTAATTAGATTAATTTTTTATATGAGATATATGCTTAGATCTAATTAGTTTTGTAGATTAGTTGTATTTCTGATTCAAGCGTTCTCCTTAGCCGTCCGATCATAAGAATAAAGTAGGATTTAAAGATCCTCTCCTTCCATTTGATGGAGTGTTCTTGTAATGCGTAGGGGTGCTGCACGTTCGTCCTTAATCAAAAATTGAAAACTTATTTTCTGCAAAACCCTAGATCCTGAAATCCTAGGATCTTATTTACGTATTTTATTTATGAATCCTAAACTTAATTAAGAATTAAGATTATAAAATATATTAAGTCTAAAATTAAGAATTTTTAGATCTAATACATGTTCATAAAATTTGGTTCGGACTTGGGTAGCTCAATTAGGTCTAAGCGGTTGATCAAACTGAATCAAGAGTTGGTTAAATGGGATCAATAGTGCTTAAATTGACCAGCCTAATAGGATTAAGTTTGGATCAAGATCGAGTCACATGAGTGATCGATTAAGCTAGGATCTAATTAGGCTCAATGGTTAGAGTCTGGATTATAGGCTAACCCAATTGGTTTTGACTCAATAATTTGATGTCTAAGGTAAGTCTGGCAGATACGACTGACTGATTTTTAATTGAGAGCTACTCGACTCGAATGCATTCTTGTCGAGTTAATGGCATATCCCTTCCACCGGTCTCACTTATCTGGCCATGTTTGTTGGCTCAATTTTGATCTGAGGTGGTCAATAATCTGAGCTAACCCATGCCATTAGGTTAGTCATAATGGTTATGACTATGTCAAGTCTAGTTTAATGAGACCTAAATTAAATCTCCCTAAGAAAAGATTAAGTCTAAGGTCTTCCACCATTATAGATGTGCGGGCCCTTTTCGGGGTTGATTGTTCTCGGCTGGTTACATTGGCTCAATTGCACCGAAAAGATGCAACCATGTCTATTAGGCATTGGATGCTATAGACTGGAGGATGGATTGGGCTTAATATTTTGGATATGGTGAGAGACTCAATTAGGAATTCAATCTGTGCAAATGGTGGATCTGACTTAACTAAGGAGTAGATCAATATTTTGGACATGGTGAGATTCATGAATTAGAGACCAAGTTTGGGTGCACCATGATTAGAGAATCATTGAACAATAGTTGTTCACTCATTGGCTATCCCATCACCAACAACTGTTGGATGAGGTGATGAGTCAGTTGGTGGGACCAAACCACCCATTAGAAATCATTAATCATGGAGATTTTTGCATCTCTACAGAGGAAGTATAGGGATCCCAAAAAATAGTAGGAGCTAATTTATTTAAAAATAAAATTTTTAAATAAATTGGTTAAGTCTTAATTACAATATCTAAATATAAACTTTGACTCTATACAGAAAAATGTCTGCATCCAACCCATTAGCTCAAATCCTGGACACCCATAGACTGACCGGACCAAGCTTCAAGGATTGGCTTTGGAACTTTAAAATCATTTTGGATTCTAAGAAGTTAACTCATGTACTAGATCAGGACCCTCCCACCTTATCAGCTCATCCATCTACTCAACAGAGAGCGTCTCTGGATAAGTGGACAGACGATGATAACTAGATCAGATACTACATGTTGGACTCGATGTCTGATGAACTTCAGCACCAATATGAAGATATCAGGACTGCTCGCTAAATGTTGGCTCATCTATAAGAGATGTTTAGTGAACAGAGTCGCGCAGCCAAGTATCAAGTCACTAAACGACTTTTCAAGGCTAAGATGTGTGATGGGCAGTCAGTCTAAGATCATTGTCTGATGATGATTAAGGACTTGGAAGAGCTTGAGAAGCTCGGAGTGAAGTTGGACTTAGATCTGCAGAATGATATAATTCTACAATCTTTGACTGATGCATATGGGCAGTTCATCATGAACTACCATATGCATAAACTTCAAAATTTTCTGGCCAAACTTATGAACAAGCTGGTTACCACTGAGCTTTCCATGAAAGGTTCTAAAGGCTTAGTGCTTGCTATGGAGTGGACTTCTTCTAAGAGAAAGTCTTTTGAAAAGAAGAAAAAGTCTGTGAAAAAGTAGAAGATGGAAGGAGGAAAGAAAAAAAGGCAGAGCTGAAGAAGGCCGCTGACAAAGAAAAGTATTTCCATTGCAACAATAATGTTCACTGGAAGTGGAACTGTTCTACTTACCTGGCCACCCTGAAGAATAAGAAGGAGGCAGGTCCTTCTGAAGGTATGCTCGTTATTGAGTCTAACCTTATGATTTCTTCTGCATCCAGTTGGGTGCTTGACTCTGGTTCTAGTGCTCATTTGTGCACTTCTATGCAGGGTCTTAAGGATAGCAGGAGGCTAAGGGATGGTGAGATGATCCTGTGCATCAAAAATGGAGCAAGAATTGCCGTCGTGGTCATGGGAATATACCCTCTTCAACTACCATCTGATTTAGACTTAGTGTTAAAACACTGTTATTATGTGCCTACGCAAGCAAAAATTTAATTTCTATTTCTTGCCTTGCATTAGAAGGCTATGAAATTAGTTTTTTTAAGGACCATTATAATATTTTTTATGAAAGAAATAAAATTGCAAGTGGTTTACTTATTAACGGTCTTTATCAGTTACATATTGATGTATCTATTTTTAATATCAAGCAAAATGTGAATACCATGAAATGACCTAGGGATAGTCCAAACGATAGGTATCTATGGCACCTAAGACTATGTCATATAGCAGAAGATAGGATTAACAAATTAAAAAAAATCAAACTATTGAGTCCGTTGACTTTCGAGTCATATCCAATTTATGAATCCTATCTTCATGGCAAAATGACTAAGTTCCCTTTTGTAGGACATGGGGAAAGGGCCACGGATCTTCTTGCCCTAGTACATACTGATGTGTGCAGCCCATTTGATGTGCCAGCTAGAGGCAACTTTATCTACTTCATAACCTTTATCGATGATTTATCTAGGTACGGATATGTGTATCTTATGAGACATAAGTCTGAAGTTTTTGAAAAGTTCAAAGAATTCAGACATGAAGTAGAAAAGCAAATTGAAAAACCCATTAAGGTTCTTCGATTAGATCGAGGAGGTGAATACCATAGTTGAGAATTTCTGGACTATCTCAAGAAAAATGGCATAATCTCTCAATGAACTCCACCCGAAACATCTCAACTCAACAAAATTTCAGAACAGAAGAATCGGACACTATTAGATATGGTTTGATCCATGATAAGCTTCACAGACCTCCCTGATTTTCTTTGGGGATACTGTTTGTTAACTGCAATATACTTACTGAATAGGATTCTTTCTAAAACCATTTCTACGACACCGTATGAGATATGACATGGTAAGAAACCAAGTCTAAGTCATCTCAAAACTTGGGGTTGTCCGGCTCATATCAAAAGATAATAAGTGGACAAGTTAGACTTTAGGTCCTGAGAGCTCGATTTATAGGATATCCTAAAGAGTTATTAGGATATTATTTCTACATTCTAGAAGATCATAATGTGATTGTGAGTCGACATGCCATCTTTCTTGAAAAATAGTTTATTCAAGATAGCGGCATTGGAAAGCAGATCAAGCTCGATGAGAAAGTCTCACAAGAGCAACGAGCTAAGGACCAAATGGAACCAAATCAGGTTGAGCCAATCCAATCACTACCTCCTCCACCTCGTAGATCGAAAAGAATTTTCCATCCCCCTGAGAGGTACTTAGGTACTATTTTAGAGAAAGTAGAGAAAATATTCCTCGTAGGTAATGGGGTTCATGGTGATGATCCCAAAACCTATAACGAGGCGATATCGAGATATCGACTCTGAGAAATGGTTAGAGGCAATGAAGTCAGAAATTGACTCGATGCACTCAAACCAAGTCTGGACCTTGGTAGATCCACCAGAAGGTATAGTACCTATTGGATGTAAATGGATCTACAAGAGAAAGATTGGTGCAGATGAGAATGTGGAGACATTCAAAGCTAGATTAGTGGCAAAAGGTTATAGTCAATGCGAAGGCATTGACTATCAGGATACCTTTTTTGCCAGTAGCTATGCTAAAATCCATTCGCACATTGCTTGCTGTTGCAGCCTATTTCGATTATGAAATATGGCAAATGGACGTGAAAATGGATATTCTTAAATGGATATCTTGAGGAAGATATCTATATGGAACAGCCGCTAGGTTTCACATCCAGTGATGACTGATCACAAAGTATGCAAGCTGCAAAGGTCCATATATGGACTTAAGCAAGCATCTCAGAGCTGGAATACTCATTTTAATGATGTGATCAAATTATTTGGATTTCATCAAAAATGAGGAGCCATGTGTCTTCAAAAAGGTCAGTGGGAGCGCTGTTGTCTTCCTCGTATTGTACGTGGATGACATCCTCCTTATTGGAATGATATTCCCATGTTGACCACAGTTAAAATATGGTTATCTAAAGAATTCTCCATGAAAGACCTAGGAGAAGCATCCTTTATTCTAGGAATTAAGGTCTATAGAGATAGACCGAATAGGATGCTAGGACTTTCACAGAAGATGTACATAGAGGAAGTGCTAAAGAGGTTTAGCATGGAAAACTCTAAGAGGGGTTTGGTACCCTTCAGACATGGCATTCATCTTTCCAAGAAGATGTGCCCTAGCACACTTGAGGAAATAGAATGCATGAGCAAGATCCCTTATGCTTTAGCAATAGGGAGCCTCATGTATGCCATGTTATGTACACGACCTGATATAGCCCATGCTGTGAGTGTCACGAGCAGATATCAGTCGAATCCAAGTGAAGAACACTGAACTTTTGTAAAATGTATCCTTAAGTACTTGAAAAGAACTAAGGATATGTTACTGATTTTTGGCAATGGAGAACTCCAAGTCTAGGAATATATAGACTTGGATTTTATGTCCAATGTAGATGATCGAATGTCGACATTTAGGAGTCTACTTTTGTGCAATGGTGGAGCTGTTAGTTAGAAGAGTTCCAAATAGACAGTGATAGCAGATTCCACCATGGAAGCAGAATACAACGCTGCATTAGAAGCTGCAAAGGAGGCATTTTGGTACAAGAAGTTTGCCACAGATATTGGAGTAATGCCATCAGATGCCATTTCTCTGTACTGTGACAATAATGGCGCCATAGCCCTTGCTAAGGAGCCGAGGTCTCACCAAAAATCCAAGCACATCGAATAGTGATACCACCTCATCCACAATTATCTCAAGAAGGATTACGTCGAGGTCAAGAGAGTTACTCCACAGACAATACGGTGGATCTGCTTATAAAGCCATTGGGCCAGCAGAAGATCGAAGCCCACTTTAAGAAGATGGGACTTAGATCTATAGCTAATTGACTTTAGGTCAAGTGGGAGTTTGTTAGATATGTGTGCCCTAGAGGTCAGAATTGGCTGACAATTGTACTACACTTTTAGGAGCAAAATTATAATTTTGATTATAAATAATAAAATGGATTCTTTTCTATCACATATGTATATTTAGTGTCTGTGATACATTCCTTGAGTTAATGGTAATGATAATTCTTATTTTTAAGAGTTGAAAATTTAAGATAGGAATTTTCATTATTAACTCATAAAATGCTTCTGATCGTAGGATCATCATGAGGATGATGATTGATCCAGAAGGTTGGTGTACAATCACTTCTTTATAGTAGATGAGTCTTGAAACTATGGTGTAGAGATACCAGAGCAAGAGTACAGGTACTCATTAGAGAACGAGGGCACTGAGCTGACCACCTCGAGTAGTCATAAGAAAGTCTACCTTCTCGTCAATGACTGACTCGATGCTACAGTGGTATGTTTGGTTCTTTGACCTGAGGTGCATCGGTAGTTCACCTTGAGGGTGTTATAGTTTGACTACACCATGACTCGATCTCCTAGCCATTTGAAACCCTGAGGTGTATGTTGGTTGTAGCATGTTCATTGTAGGAATTGGATTGCACCAAGATGGAATCTATCTACCTCGGTAGAAGAGGAGCAGCCCTATGATGATCATGAGAATCAAGTCCATAAGCCCATGGCTATGGCAGAGTGAAATAATAGAAAGAGTTTCTATTAAAATTTTCACATCGAACTTGAATCGAATGATTAAATCATATGATAGAAATTAGGGTTTGACGAGTTCACCTTAACCCTAATCTGATTGAGGCTCAAGATAGAAGAACTTAATCACATAAATAGCTGCACCAAGAGGTTCATTTTTAATTTTGATGGATTGCCACCATATACTACTAGGTGTCACTTGTGGATTTTGGGAGCAATTAGAATGATTTAGATGATCGATCATTCAAGTTGTCTGAATCAGAAGAGTTCTGATCCATCAAAAGGAGTTTTAATAATGTCGATGATGGAGATCATGACATATCCCATTACCATACAAAACTAAATCTAACTGGATCACACAAACAAGGGTTTGGATCTGGATATCATCAATTGGACTAATTCAGTTCAATTGATTTGAATTAGATTCAATTAGGTTCAAGAATATCGTACTAGCACATGATTGAGTCTAACATTCTCCTTTTTCTATCATTAAAAGTTATTTTGACTAAGCCAAATGAGTTTATACTCACTCAGGTACCTTTACCTGGTCTGACTGGAGCTTGTCTAGGTTAGAAAAGGATTGTCTTAATTTATGAGATAAATTAGAGACAACACCTGCCATTTTTCATCACCTGCTACTTCTTGTCTTTGACTTTGGTCAAACATTGACCTTTGACCCTTGGACATCTGCCCATGTGTCATGCACTTATTGAAAAGTAGATAAGGGCTTGTCCCCTCATTGGATTTTGGAAAGGAGGGGGCACATGCCTAGGATGGCGTGTGCCCATGGATAGGGATGCCTGGAGTCCCATGCAGATGAGACTCCAGGTTGCTTCTTGGATTCAACTTAGATGACCCTTACCTATAGACTTTGACCAGTCTTAGGTGCCATCTAAGGATGAATCTATGGGGCTCTCATCTAATTAAATTAGGTGATGTCATTCCATCAATCAGATTTAGATCTGATGCACGAAGCAGTGCGATTGGATGGGATGATGTGGCACTGCGTGGCGCAGCAGGGTCTATAAATAAACCCTATCTGTGCCCCACTTTAAGAGAGCTCTCTTCTAGCCATGTCCCAAGGCTGCCCCTCTCCCTTCTCTATGCCATCTTCTAATCCTCTCTCTCCTCTCCATGCCCAAGAAAAGTTGGACTTCAGTTTAGTGCAATCCAGGCAAGAAAAGGCTGACGAGAAAGGAAGAAGGCAGCACTGCTGCAGAGACAATAGTGGATCTTCGAAAGGAGTTTTGAAGATCCTCCAAATCAGATCTAGATCTGATTTTTGGAGACATGATAAAGAAGAAGAAGATCTTCAGATCCAGCCTGAGTGGATATCGATAGAGGCCAGGCGCTAGCATGGCTAGATCCAGAATCTCAAGCAATCAATAGGATTATCAACGGATAATTAGATTATCCAAACAAGGTAACATTAATTTAGATTTAATTTAATTAAATTTTTTTATTTATTAGATCATAAAATCAAATCTAAAAAGTGTCAGATCTGATTTGGATCTAAGAAAATTTTTTTGAAATATGCCTCTCAATCCAATCAGATTTGAACGAACTTGACTCAAAAAATTCAGAATTTTTCCTTCACTTGGAAACCCCAATGTAGAGAATGTGAGCTTAGAAGTGGTGCTCCCAAATCTTAGAAATATAATATGATAGATCATGAAAAGATGGGAGCAAGCTAGAAGAGAAATCAACTTGGGTAGCAACGTTCAAAAACTTAGCCAGCTCATCCTAAGACTGGGTCGGCTAAGTTAGAAATTGGGTCGGCTCAGTCTAGAACTGGGTTAGCTATAACTTAGAAAAAAATTTAGATAAAAAGTAGTATTTTAAGACTGTTGACATGGTACACAACTAGATTGGCTTAGTCTGAGACTAAGCCGACCCAGTCGTAAGTTAGTCGGCTCAATTTGAAACTGAGCCGGCTTAGTTTTCATAGGTATGTTTTGTGTATGTAGGTTGTTTTGGATTTAAAAAAATTTTCTATGAGTTTGAGGCTTGACCCTTTTGTAAAGTATATATATTGAAAATTGATCAAGATTATATATGATGCTGAATTCATTGAAATAAAGCTTTTTTCTTCCAGAAATCTCTACTACTCTTCTTCTCTATTCTTTGAATCAATTGATCGTGCTTCCACAGTAATCTTTAAAGAGTTCTTTCTTGTTGCTTGGCTGATCATCAGTGGCCATGCTGGTCCATGTGTGGAATTAATTTTAACACACTATAGAAGATAAGATCTCCATATTCCAAAATCTGATTTTTAGATCGATAGAGCCTCGATGGGCATAGCAGGAGATAAAATCTTCATATTCTTTAAAAATCGACCTCCAAATCGATGATATCTTGGATTTTTGTGAAACATCGATCTCTAGATGGATTATATCTTAGATTTTTTATGAAATACCGATCTTCGAATCGATGATATCTTGAATGTCTATAAAATATCGATCTCTAAATCAATGATATCTTAGATTTTTGTAAAATACCGATCTCCAAATCGATGATATCTTGGATTTCTATAAAATACTAATCTCCAGATCAATGATATGTTGGCTTTCCATCAATTATCGATCTCTAGATCGATGATATTTTAGATTTTGGTCTAATGCCGACCTTCGTGTTGAAGTTATCAAGTTATCTTAAACTTCTATCAATTACCGACCTCATGATTGACGTCATATTGGACTCCTATCTCATACCGATCTCCGAATAGGACTTATTTTGAATATGTTCAAATCTATAATACAAACTACATCGAGAAATAATCGAGGTAAAGTCATTCTCTCATCACTTAGAAAAATTTCTAGATAAAGCTTATGAAACTTCACAGCAAATCATATCAAATCAAAAAAATCCGACATCATTCACAGGCAAATATGAAAAAAGATCTTTATTTCATTAAAGAAATTCTTTACAAAAATGCCTAAACTGGGCTGATAAATATATATATATATACAAAAAAAGAAAGAAGATACAAAAATCAGACATCCACCTAAGGAGCTTTAGCAAAGATGGCTGCTGCATCATCTTTCAATAAGATAACTTCAGCAGGCATCAGTGTTGAAGCCAAAGTTTCGGCAGGAGCAAGTGTTGGGGCTTCGGTGGAGTCTGGAGCCTCAACCTTGGGGGATGGCATGCACTTCCGAGGTAGGCTGAGGTGCTTCTGCAGGAGAACCCACTTCCGACGTCCTTTAGGCCTCTATTCCTAAAGCTAAGGCGAGACCACCCTCCTGAGTAACCCCACTCAGATCCAAGCTAGGAAAGAGTTTTCCAACCAGGTCCCTATAGCTGGTGAACCCGCTATCGAAGGCCTCCCCTGAACCCTCCATGACCTCCTTCTCGAAAGCTTCAGAGGATTTGTACTCCTTCACGGCACGGGCAGCGACAGACTTCTAGTATTCTAAGTCCCTTTGGTACATCAAAATGGCCTTGTCATGAGCAGCCAGCATCTCATTCTGAGAAGATACCATCCCCTCCAGGTCCTTTACTTTGGCCTCCAGGTCGGAGATCCTGGAAACTTCTTACCGTAGCTCCAGCAGCTTCTCCGCTCCTTCATTAGCCTTCCTCTAGAGGTCCAGCAAGGCTTCATTCTTCTCTGCCACTTCATTAAGCTTCTCTTAGAGTTGCTTCTTCAACCCCATAGCAAGCTTCTCCTCCATGGTAGCTTTTTCCTCCGCTGTCTTCTAGCAGTCCTTCATGGACTATAGAGCCTCCTCCAAAGACTTTTTATTTTCATCCTACCACTCTATGTGCTCGATGAACAATTAAAAGTAAGAGGCAGCTTGACAAAAGGATAAAGAAAAAAGGTTAGAAATTAGGTTGGTAAAAAACCGACGTCAAAAAAAAAGGAAGGGGGGAGAGAGAAGAAAGAGATCATTGTTGAGCAGCTCATCCAGACCAAGGTTCCTCTTGCGAGCACGTAGATCCACCTACGACATCATGGTGTACGGGAGATCCTTACCAAGTGTCATCATATCCTACAAGAAAGCTTGCCCAAGATCGATCCGATTGATAGAGGTTGATGGTGGATGGACAAGTATGGTATTCGGCCCTTCGAAGGATCGAGCTTGATGGACAGTCATCGATATCAATGCAGTTGGTGGACTAGGCCTCGACGTTGCAATGGAAGGACTTGACCTCTGGCGGTTGGTCGACTCCTTGAGAGGTGGACGGGCTACCTTAGTAGACCATCGATGTCTCCTGGACATCGAAGAAGATGTTGGTGAAGAGCGGGCACTGACAGGCTCCGCATTGATCACTAATGCCCCCATAATGGAAGGAGGCGTAGATCGAGGAGATACCAAGGTGGAATCGATGATTTCTTTTTCCTTGCATTTCTTCGCTAGTGGAGGGTTGAAAGACTCTGACTTCCTCTTCCTTTGTTCTGCCAGCCTTTTGGGATCAAACCTTGTGAGTGCTACAGCGATCAAAGAAAAATGTGATGATCAGATAACAGTAAAGCACAAAGAAACTCAAAGAAAATTCAATAATAGACTCATCCTGGAGGGAGATGAGACTGATGCTAGAGTCAAATAGTATCTGATCCATTATCAGTTGATTGAGCTTGAGCACCTTCATACCTAGCAGCTCTTTGAAGATCTTATCCCTAGGTAGAATGGATTTATTGAAGTTCCAGTTAAGCCGTGATCTACCCCAGTGAATACCGAAACTTCAAGGAGTATTAGAAGAGAGAGAAAAAATGATTTTTCCAATCATGGATAGAGAAAAGAAGGAAAGGACCAAATTTATAGTTAGGTTGGGGTGAGAAGTACCACCAATCTTTCTCAATGGGGTGTTTTTTCAATACAAACCGTGCCCTAAAAAGAGAAGTCCTAAAATCTATCACAGCAAAACTACAGCAAATGATGAAAACTAAAATAATTCTAATGGCATTGGGAGTGACCTAAGTTGGTTGCAGGCCATAGTAATCTAATATGTTATAGATAAAAGGGTGTAGAGAAAAATGCAACCCAAATCGAAGTGACTCATCATAAAAGGCTACATAACCTTTAGGAGGCCGTGTAACTCGATCACTCGGACTGGGAGCAATGAGTTGATAGTTCTTAGGGATAAAGTACTTTTCCCTGAGCCTTTCTAGATTGGCTTCAATCAAGATTGATGGCTCAGTACCTGGACCAAAATAATCCAAGAATCCCCTTACCAGAGACTCTAAATCATCATGGCCGGAGATACCGGCCTCCATGGTTGCCTGAGATGGATTACCTGCATCAATGGCCAGTCGGGGTTGGGTGGTCTAGATGTCTTGACCATTTGGGATTATCTCCCCCCTCCTATTACCGCTAGGAGTGATACTCTCCTGAGAGGACATGATTGAAATGAAAGGAGGACAAAAGAAGCAAAAAAAAAAGGATTGAGAAGAAAACAACAAGAGAAGGAAAGAAAACCCTAAAAGAAGGGACCCTAAGCCTAAAAAAGAGATGGAGAAGTCTACCTAAGGGAAGGGGGACCTTCTCTGCAAACTCCGATGGCTCTCTTCAAGCTTCGACAATCGTCGAAATCACCTTCTTCTCTGGATAACTTGTGCAGAGAAACCTCCAAAAGCTTGGCAGCAAGACTTCCGCTCCAAAAGAAAAATAGTAAAGTGAGAGAGGAATGGACAGCTGCCCTATATATAAGGGAAGGTGATGGCCCAGATTAACCTATTTGCCATTAGATTTGAACCACTTGTTGATCATCCAGAGTGACTATAGAAAAGCTATTAAAAGCTATTTCAATGCACCCATTCAGATCAAGCCACGTAGGCTTATTCCATATGATGGATCAACCAGTCCACGAATGGATGACACGTGCCCCACGTTGCCTAGGTCATAGCGAAGCAGCCAATGATGGTCTTGCTTTTTTCTATGCTTTCTTAAATGCCAGGTACGGTGGGTACGGTGAACGAGGTGCTTTGTCGCTTCAAATCATTAAAAATAAAATTTGACGGCCATGCAGCATGATTCTTGGTGTAGGAGACTGACGAGTGATTTTTTGAAAAATGACTTTTCACACTTCTCATGAAAGAATTTTCATTCCAAGTCTAAAAAGTGAAGGACAACTATCGGTATGGACTGCCCTTGCTGGCCATGTGGCTTCATCAGAAAGATCACCATCCCAGATGAATGCTAAAAAATGACAAGTGATAGTACCAGGTCGGTAAAAGATCGACCTAGAGCCCAGGTTGATTCTTTAGTTAGATGGCCAGATTGATGAGGTGATCAAATCCAAATCGGTGAATTATGATCCTCCATAATACTCAAACCTAATATGGTCCAAATTGATATTTAACTGACCTCATGATGGCCATCCAAAATCATATCAGTATTTTGCCAATCAAAAAATCAGCAGCCGCTAAGTTCTATAGGAGATTGGGTTTATGCTGACCTTGACGATGGTGATTCACCTAAGCTCGAGATCTCTCTGTGATCAACTTGGTGTCTGAAATTGGTAAAATATCGATGTCATCAACCAGCACTACCATAATTGACACCGAGATCGATAAACCATCGATCTCGTCATATCAACCAAATCGATGATTTACCGACCTTGACATGATCCGAAAGTTTATCAAGCACTAATCGCGCTCCAATTAAATTGCACCCCTCCTCCAGCTGTATTATAGCTAATTGCCACCAAAGCAAATGGCCAACAGTTGCAATCTAGCTGGCCATAACAGACTAATGGCCTAACAAACTTTTCTTAAAGCCTAAGAAAATCCTTCTATAAATAGAGAGGTAGGGTATCCCTCCAAGAGGAGCATAAGATTCACAGAGTCGATACTCTATCGAAATCTACTCTCAACTTATCCATTGAAGGAAGATCAAATTACTCTCGATCCAAACCCTCTTTTACTATTTTCTTAAACTCCCATTTTCACTATCTATATTCTCAAGGCCTCAGCTAACTAAAGCATCGAAAGGTCCTAAACCAGAGGGTACCCCACCGGTTCTTGAAACTTTTCTTATAGATTGGTTCATGACCTGCATCGATTTAATCCAATCAACTCTTCTGCATAATTTCTTCTCGATCATCTGAAGCCTTGCAGCAATAGGAACCATCACATCCCTGCATTATCCCACTCATCAAACTCAAAAATATATGTTGAAAGAGTTCTTCAAATGAGAGAGAAACTGGAAGCAAAGGTGGTGGTTTAATTACCCTAACAGCACAATCATGAAAGTGCATCCTAGTTAGGCTTGCAGCAAGAGTGTAGTCCCTAGATACTCAGTACTTAATCTTCCTATTGATGATAGCTTCAAAGTGTTGGCAGGTCCTGGCATAGTAATCAAGGGATAGTTGGTGTACAGCTACCATCGATGTTGATGTGGAATCACGAAAGCCCAATGCCATGATAAGATGAGAAAAGAGCAAGAGGATTTGGAAGAAGAGAGACAACTCCATGTTAACAGCTGAGAAGGGAGATAGGAAGGGTGTAAACAGATACCACAAGTCTTGGCATGTAAAGGATGGTTAGGACATGCAAGCTCTTATAGACATGAAGGTCTGTGTGGTATATACATGGGTGCACGTATAGAGTTACCATGTATGATTTTTTTATGATCTATATGTACATTATTTTTGCAAGTTCGAATGGTGAGAAATAATTTTTATTTTAATTTATGATATATGATTTTTATATGATATATGATATCTTATATTGAATATAATATATGATTTATTAGAATAGATCCATCAACTGCAGAACATAGATCACTTGCCCAAGATCACCTGTAGGAGATATGGCACTATCTGTTGCTATGAAAAGATAGAAGAAGACAAACAAACGGAACCATATACGTAGTTCGGCCCAAGTGCCTACATCCACGGGACATGCAATGCTTCACTACCGAGAAAGAACAACAAAGGAGATAAAATCTCAACTCACATACCCTCTCTCTCAATCCAAAAGCACTCATCCTACAATGCTCGTATAGTAATCCCAAGAAGATCTCCCTCACAAATCTACCACTCTAGGATCCTCAATATCTCTGGATACTCTATGAGACTCTCAGCCTCTACATCAAGCCCCAGCCTCTGTCCCTAGGCAACCCACCATTTCAGGACACTCTAGGCCTTCTTGATGCTCCTGGCGCTCTCTGCTAAGATACCCTCCTCGATTGTTGTACCGTCGAGCCTCTCTCAGCCCTCGTGCTACTAGAAAGGCGCTACTGCAGCACTCCAGCGCTCTCTGCCTCATCTCTATGTAGCCTAAGAGATTCTTCCAAGACTCTCTTTACTTCTTAGATCGTCAGGCCTTCTTGTAAGCCCTAATCATCCCAATAGCCATCCGATCAGCTCCTACATGCTCTTCTGGCCGTTAGATAACATAATAGCTCCATAGACCCCATGGAAAAGCTTCAACATGCATGCCCGCATGTGCTTGCCTGCACTAGGTGCATCCCCACTATTCGCCTCCATCATGCTGGCTCAATCCACAATCAAGCCAGCTCGACTACGTTAGGCTTGGGCACTGCTTTCTACCTTCTTGAGAGAGCTAGCTCGAATCCATCTCAAGCTGACTCAATCTCATCCCCCAGTTGGCTCGACTGCGTATCTAGGCTAGCCTAACTATATGTTGGTTGGTCTTTCTCATGGCTTCTGAATCTCATTTTTGACTTATCGTGGATTGAATCTCGAGGCATCAAATTCCAACATTTTCCACCTTGACCCGATATTCGGCTCCACCTCAAATCTAAGAGCTTCCTGTATGATACCGCCTCCATGTCCTGGGGCTATTGCCTGATGCTCATGGATCAGAAAATAAGGGAATCGAGCCAGGCCGCTCGATCCCAAACTGAGTCTCATGTCTGATCCATCTCCATCTGGAGCTCCACCTTGCATTGAGCTCCATTTGGCTTCTTCTTGCACATGAGAGGATCCACCTTGATTGTGCCCTTCTTCTAACTTGATCACCACCGCAGCAACCCTTGGAACAACCTAACTTCTCCTGGCTTTGATACCACTGTTAGGATAGATTCATCAACTGTGGAACATGGATCACCCGCCCAAGATCATCTGTAGGAAATATGGCAGCATCTATTGCTATGGAAAGATAGAAGAAGATAAACAAACACAACCATATATGTAGTTCAGTCCAAGTGCCTACATCCATGGGATACGCAATGCTTCACTACCGAAAAAGAATAATAAAAGAGATACAATCTCAACTCACCAACCCTCTCTCTCAATCCAAAAGCACTCACCCATACAATGCTCTCATAGTAATACCAAAAAGATCCCCCTCACAGATCTATCGGTGTAGGATCCTCAACATCCCTAGATACTCTGTGAGACTCTTAGCCTCTACATCAAGCCCCAGCCTCTATCCCTAGGCAATCCCATCATTCCAGGATACTCTAGGCTTTCTTGATGCTCCCGATGCTCTCTATTGAGATACCCTCCTCGGCTGCTGCACCGTCGAGCCTCTCTCAACATCCGTGCCTCTAGGGAGGTGCTACTGTAGCACTCCAATGCTTTCTGCCTTATCTCTACGTCACTCGAGAGATTTTTTCAAGACTATCTTTACTTCTTAGATCGTCAGACCTTCTTATATGTCCTAATCATCCCAATAGCCATCTGATCAGCTTCTGCGTGCTCTCCTGGCCATTAGATAGTGCAATAGCTCCATAGACCCCATAGAAAAGCTTCAACATAGGAGCCCACACATGCTTGCCTGCACTAGGCGCATCCCTACTGTTCGCCTCCATCGAGCTAGCTCAGTCCACAGTCGGGCCGACTCGATTGCATTTGGCCTAAGCACTGCTTTCTGCCTTCTTGATAGAGCTGGATCAAATCTACCTTGAGCCGACTTAATCTCATCCTGAGCTAGCTCGACTACGTATCCAAGCTAGGCTGGCTATATGTTGGTTGATCTTTCTCATGGCTTTTCAATCTCGTTCTTGGCTTATCATGGATCGAATCTCGAGATGCTAGATTCCAACATAATTTTTATATGATTTCTCTGCTCCAGCATGACATTATTGCAGAGGCCTTTGTTAGATATATGTGCCCTAGAAGCCAGAATTGGCTGACACTTGTAATACACTTCTAAGGGCAAAATTGTAATTTTGACTATAATTAATGAAATGGGTTATTTTCTATCACATATGTGTATTTAGTGTCTGTGATACATCCTTTGAGTTAATGGTAATGATAATTCATATTTTCAAGAGTTGAAAATTTAAGACATGAATAATCATTATTAACTCATAAATAGCTCCCGACCATAGGATCATCACGAGGATGGTGATTGATCCGGAAGGTTGGTGTACGATCGCTTCTCTTTAGTAGATGAGTCTTGAGTCTACGGTGTGGAGACACCGGAGCGAGAGTACAGGTACTCGTTAGAGAACGAGGGCACTGAGCGTGACCACCTCGAGTAGTCATTAGGGAGTCTACCTTCTCGTCAATGACTGACTCGATGCTGCAGTAGTGTGTCTGGTTCTTTGACCTGAGATGCATCGGCAGTTCACCTTGAGGGTGTTATAGTTTGACTACACCATTACTCGGTCTCCTAGCCATATGGAACCCTGAGGTGTATGTTGGCTATAGCATGTTCATTGTAGGACTGGATTGCATCAAGATGGAATCTATCTACCTCGGTGGTAGAGGAGTAGCCCTATGATGATCATGAGAATCAAGTCCAGAAAGCCCATGGCCATGGTAGAGTGAAATAATAGAAAGAGTTTCTATTTAGATTTTCACATTGGACTCGAATCGAATGATTACATCATATGACAGAGACTAGGGTTTGACGAGTTCACCTTAACCCTAATCTGATCGGGGCTCAAGATAGAAGAACTTAATCACACAGGTAGCTGCACCAAGAGGTTCGCATTCAGCTCTGATGGGTTGCCACCATATACTGCTAGGTGTCACTGGTGGATTTTGGGAGCAATTAGAATGATTTAGATGATCGATCATTCTAGCTGTTCGAATCAGAAGAGTTCTGATCCATCGAAAGGAGTTTCGATGATGTCGATGATAGAGATCATGACATATCCCATTACCATACAGAACTGAACCTAACTGGGTCACACAAACAAGGGTTTGAATCTGGTGATCATCAATTGAACTGATCTAGTTCAATTGATCTGAATGAGATTCAATTAGGTTCAAGGAAATCGTGCTAGCACTCGATTGAACCTAACGTTCTTCTTTTACTATCATAAATAAGTTGTCCTGACTGAGCCAAAGGAGTTTGTGCTCAATCAGAGGCCTTCATATGGTCTGACTGGAGGTTGTCCAAGTCAGAAAAAGGTTGTCTTATTTTGTAAGACATTACCTGCCATTTTTGGTCACCTGCCATTTCTTGTTCTTTGACTTTGGTCAAAAGTCTACCTTTGACTGGTCAAACGTTGACCATTGACCCTTTGACTTTTGACCACATGTCATGCACCTATTGGAGAGCTGGTGGGGGCCTGTCCCCCTGCCAGAACCTGGCAAGGAGAAGGGCGCACGCCAAGGGTGGCGTGAGCCCAAGTAGGAGGCGCCTAGGAGTCCTTGTTGGACAAGGACTCCACCTCCCTTTTGGATTCCAATTAGAGTTCTACTAAGAATCCAGTTTGACTGGTCTTAGGCGCCCTCTAAGGAGGAATCCAGGGGTCTCTATTCCCACCAATCAGATTTAGATCTGATTTCACAAAGGGTTGTGATTGGTTGAGAGGAAGAGGAGTTGGATCACAAGCTTAGTCTATAAATAAGACCCTGCGCCCAACCCTAATCAAGTCAAAGTGAATTCAAATAGAGATTTCCCACGCCCCAAGGCTGCCTCTCCCCTCCTTCTCCATGCCATACTCTCTTCTCCCCTTGCTCTCCACGTCCAAAAGTGTTTTGGACTTAGTTTGGTGCGATTCAGATCAAGGAAAGGCGATCAAAAGCAAGAAGGCTGCGCTGCTGCAAAAGGACGACTGCAGATCTTCAAAAGAGTTTTGAAGATCCTCCAGATCAGATCCAGATCTAATTTTTGGAGGTGTGATAGAGAAGAAGAGGATCTCCAGATCCAACCCGAGTGGATACCGGTAGAGGCCAGGCGCTTGCGTGGCTAAGATCCAGAACCTTCCGCTGCAATCAGGATCATCTACAGGGTAATAGGATTACCCAAATCAGGTAAATTAAATTTGATTTAATTTATCTTTATTTTATTTTATTTATTAAAATAATAAGAATCAGATCTAAAACATATCAAGATCTGATTAAGATCAAGAGAAAAATTTTTGAAATATATCTCTTGATCTGATCAGATCTGAACGAACCTGGACCGGGAAATCAGGATTTTCCCTTCAACTGGTATCAGAGCCATGGTTCTAAAATTGTTTAGATCTGATTTTAATTTTATTTTAATTAAAAAAATAAGTGATTTTCAGATGTCACATGAGATGTGATCAGATCTGAAATCAGAAAAAATTAAAATTAAATGATTTGGATCTAAGAACATGAAGATATGCATGACTAGTTCTAGAATAGAATAGTTCTATAGAATAGTTTTGCATGTCTTTGATTTAATTTGATTAAATCATATTTTAGATCTTCTTATTTACTATTTTTCTGATATTATAAGTGTTATAATAACATCTCTAAATAAATAGCAAATAAAAATTATTTAATTTTAAATATCATATGAGATATGATTGATGCATGTCTAGACTAGTTGTAGAATAGTTCTACATAATTGTCTAGATTAGAATTTATTTTGATTAGATCAATTTAAATCTAATTTTTTAGATTATTATGAGATAATTTAGATCTGAAAACATGCATGATTTGATACATGAGATGTATGCAAAATATGCCATGATTAGATCTAATTTGTATATGAGATATATGATATAGATCTAAATACTGTTTTGTAGTATTGACATGTTCCTGATTAAGGCGTTCCTCTTGGCCGTCCGGTCATAAGAACGAAGAAGGGTTTAAAGGCCCTCTCTTCCCATTCGATGGGGTGTTCTTATGATGTGTAGGGGTGCTGCGTGTTCGTCCTTAATCAGAAACCCAAAACTTACTTTCTGCAAAACCCTAGATCCTGAAACCCTAGGATTTATTGTGCATATTTTGTTTATGAACCCAACTTAATTAAGAATTAAGTTTATGGAATATTAATTAGGTCTAAAATTGAGAATTTCAGATCTAAGACATATTCATAATACTGGGTTCGGGCTTGGGTAGCTCAATTAGGTCTAAGCGGTTGATCAAACCGAATCAAGAGTTGGTTAGATGGGATCAACAATGCTTAAATTGACCAGCCTAATAGGATTAAGTCTGGGTCAAGATCGAGTCACGATCAAGCAAGACCTAATTAGGCTCAGAGGTTAGAGTCTGGATTGTAGGCTAACCCAATTGGTTCTGACTCAACAATTTGGTGTCTAAGGTAAGTTTGGCACAGACGACCGACTGGTTTTTAATTGGAAGCTACTCGACCTGAATGCGTTCTTGTGCGAGTTAACGGCATATTCCTTCCACCGGTCTCACTTACCTGGCCATATCTGTTGACACAGTTCTGATCTGAGGTGGTCAATAATCCGAGCTAACCCATGCCACTAGGTTAGTCATAATTGTTATGACTAAGCCAAGTCTAGTTTAATGAGACCTGAATCAATTCTCCCTAAGAAAAGATTAAGTCTGAGGTCTTCCACCATTGTAGATGTGCGGGCCCTTCCCGGGGTTGATTGTTCTCGGCTGGATACAGTGGCTCAGTTGCACCGGGAAGATGCAACCATGTCTATTAGGCATTGGATGCTATGGGCTGGAGGATGAGTTGGGCTCAATATTTCCGGATACGGTGAGAGACCCAATTAGGAACCCAGTCTATGCAAATGGTGGGTCTGACTTAACTAAGGAGTGGATCAATATTCCGGATACGGTGAGATTCATGAATTAGAGACCAAGTTTGGGTGCACCATGATTAGAGAATCATTGAACAAGAGTTGTTCACTCATTGGCTAACCCATCACCAATAACTGTTAGGTGAGGTGATGAGTCAGTTGGTGAGACCGCACCACCCACTAGAAATCATTCAATCGTGGAGATTTTCGCATCTCTACAGAGGGAGTGTAGGGATCCGAGAAAATAGTGGGAGCTAATTTGTTTAAAAATAAAATCCCTAAACAAATTGGTCAAGTCAAAATTACAGTATCTAACTAGAATCTTTGACTCTCTACAGGAAAATGTCTGCGTCCAACCCATTGGCACGTATCCTAGACACACATAGACTGACTGGACCCAATTATAAAGATTGGCTCAGGAACTACAAAATTGTTTTGGGTTCAGAGAAGTTAACACATGTTTTGGACCAGGACCCTCCCACCTTACCAGCTCGTCCATCCACTGAACAGAGAGCGTCTCTGGAAAAATGGATTGACGAAGATAATAAGGCCAGATATTACATGTTGGGCTCGATGTCTGATGAGCTCCAGCGCCAACATGAAGATATCGGGACTGCTCGCCAAATGTTGGCTCACCTGCAGGAGATGTTTGGTGAACAGAGTCGCGCAGCCAAATATCAAGTCACGAAAATGACTTTTTAAGGCTAAGATGCGTGATGGGCAGTCAGTCCAAGATCACTGTCTGACAATGATCAAGGACATGGAAGAGCTTGAGAAGCTCGGTGTGAAGTTGGACTTGGATCTGCAGAATGATATTATTCTGCAATCCTTGACTGATGCATATGGGCAATTCATCATGAATTACCACATGCATAAACTTCAAAATTCCTTGGCCGAGTTAATGAATATGCTGGTTACCGCTGAGCTTTCTATGAAAGGTTCTAAAGGCTCAGTTCTTGCTATGGAACGGACTTCTTCCAAAAGAAAGTCTTATGGAAAGAAAAAGAAGTCTGTGAAAAAGCAAAAGGTGGAAGGATCAAAGAAGAAGAAGGCAGAACCGAAGAAGAAGGTCGATGGCAAAGGAAAGTGTTTCCATTGCAACAGCGACGGCCATTGGAAGCGGAACTGCCCTACTTACCTGGCCACCCTGAAGAACAAGAAGGAAGGTCCTTCTGGAGGTATGCTCGTTATTGAGTCTAACCTTACGGTTTCTTCTGCATCCAGTTGGGTGCTTGACTCTGGTTCTAGTGCTCATCTGTGCACTTCTATGCAGGGTCTTGAGGATAGCAGGAGGCTGAGGGATGGAGACATGATCCTACGCATCGGTAATGGAGCAAGAGTTGCTGCAGTAGCCGTGGGAACATACCCTCTTCGATTACCATCTGGTTTAGACTTAGTTTTAAAAGACTGTTATTATGTGCCTGCAGCTAGCAGGAATTTGATTTCTGTTTCATGCTTAGCACAAGAAGGTTATGTGATCACCTTCTTTAAGGACCATTGTAACATTCTTTATGAAAGAAATAAAATTGCAAATGGTTTCCTTATTAATGGTCTTTATCAGCTACATATTGATGTACCTGTTTTTAACTATCGAGCAAAACGTGAATGCCAAACGACCTAGGGATAGTCCAAACGACAGATATCTATGGCACCTGAGATTAGGTCATATAGCAGAAGATAGGATCAACAAATTGGAGAAAAATGGGCTATTGAGTCCATTGACTTTTGAGTCATATCCAACTTGTGAATCTTGTCTTCAAGGCAAAATGACTAAACTCCCTTTTGTTGGACATGGGGAGAGGGCCACAGATCTCCTTGCCCTAGTACATACTGATGTGTGCGGCCCATTTGATGTGCCGGCTAGAGGCAATTTTGTCTACTTCATTATCTTTACCGATGATCTGTCTAGGTATGGGTATGTGTATCTTATGAGACACAAGTCTGAAGCTTTTGAAAAGTTCAAAGAATTCAGACATGAAGTAGAAAAATAAACTGGAAAACCCATTAAGGTTCTTCGATCAGATCGAGGAGGTGAATACCTTAGCCGGGAATTCCTAGACTATCTTAAGGAAAATGGCATAGTCTCTCAATGGACTCCACCAGGAACACCTCAACTCAACGGGGTTTCAGAATGGAGAAATCGGACTCTATTGGATATGGTTCGATCCATGATGAGCTTCACAGACCTCCCTGATTTTCTTTGGGGACATTCATTGTTAACTTCAATTCTATCTACTGAATAGGGTTTCCTCTAAAACCGTTCCTACCACACCGTATGAGATATGGCACGGTAAGAAACCAAGTCTGAGTCATCTCAGAATTTGGGGTTGTCCGGCTCATGTCAAAAGACAACAAGCGGACAAGTTAGAGTTTAGGTCCTTTAGAGCTCGATTCATAGGATATCCTAAAGAGTCATTAGGATACTATTTCTACATTCCAGAAGACCACAATGTGATTGTGAGTCGACATGCCATCTTTCTTGAAAAATAGTTTATTCAAGATAGCGGCATTGGAAAGCAGATTAAGCTTGATGAGAAAGTCTCACAAGCAGAACGAGCTAAGGACCAAGTGGAACCAAATCAGGTTGAGCCAATAAGAACACTACCTCCTCCACCTCGTAGATCGGAAAGAGTTTTCCCGTCCCCCTGAAAGATACTTAGGTATTATTTCAGAGGAGTAGAGGAAATGTTCCTCATAGGTAATGGTGCTCATGGTGATGATCCCAAAACCTACAACGAGGCGATATCAGATATCGACTCCGAGAAATGGCTAGAGGCAATGCAGTCAGAAATTGACTCGATGCACTCAAACCAAGTCTGGACCTTGGTAGATCCACCAGAAGGTATAGTACCTATTGGGTGTAAATGGATCTTCAAGAGAAAGATTGGTGCAGATGGGAATGTGGAGACATTCAAGGCTAGACTAGTGGCAAAAGGTTATAGTCAACGCGAAGGCATTGACTATCAGGATACCTTTTCCCCAGTAGCTATGCTAAAATCCATCCGCACATTGCTTGCCTGTTGCAGCCTATTTCGATTATGAAATATGGCAAATGGACGTGAAAACGGCATTCCTAAATGGATATCTTGAGGAAGATATCTATATGGAACAGCCGCTAGGTTTCACATCCAGTGATACTGATCACAAGGTTTGCAAGCTGCAAAGGTCCATATATGGACTTAAGCAAGCATCTCGGAGCTGGAACACTCGTTTCAATGATGTGATCAAAAAAGTTTGGTTTCATCAAAAAATGAAGAGGAACCATGTGTTTTCAAAAAGGGTCAGTGGGAGCGCTGTTGTCTTCCTCGTATTGTACGTGGATGACATCCTCCTTATTGGGAATGATATTCCCATGTTGACATCAGTCAAGATGTGGTTGTCCAAGGAATTCTCCATGAAAGACCTAGGTGAAGCATCCTTTATTCTAGGAATTAAGGTCTATAGGGATAGACCGAATAGGATGCTAGGACTTTCACAGAAGATGTACATAGAGGAAGTACTAAAGAGGTTTAGTATGGAAAACTCTAAGAGGGGATTAATACCCTTCAGACATGGTATTCATCTTTCCAAGAAGATGTGCCCCAGCACACCTGAGGAAATAGAACGCATGAGCAAGATCCCTTATGCTTCTGCAATAGGGAGCCTCATGTATGCCATGCTATGTACACGACCTGATATAGCCCATGCTGTGAGTGTCACAAGCAGATATCAGTCAAATCCAGGTGAAGAACACTGGACTTCTGTGAAATGTATCCTTAAGTACTTGAGAAGAACTAAGGATATGATGTTGGTCTTTGGTAATGGAGAACTCCAAGTCCAGGGATACACAGACTCGGACTTCATGTCCGATATAGATGATCGAAAGTCGACATCTGGCAGACTGTTTGTTTGCTGCTGGAAGAGTTCCAAGCAAACGGTGATACCATCTCATCCGCGATTACCTTGAGAAAGGTTACGTTGAGGTCAAGAGAGTCAACTCCACAGATAATGTGGCAGACCCACTTACAAAGCCGTTGGGCCAGCAGAAGATCGAAGCCCACCTTGAGAAGATGGGACTTAGACTTGTAGC
Organism: Cocos nucifera; assembly: GCA_006176705.1. Lineage (NCBI taxonomy): Eukaryota > Viridiplantae > Streptophyta > Magnoliopsida > Arecales > Arecaceae > Cocos > Cocos nucifera. Next base: position 39,755 of record QRFJ01004060.1, on the reverse strand, counting down.
CAATTGGCTTTAGGACAAGTGGGAGATTGTTAGATATATGTGCCCTAGAAGCCAGAATTGGCTGACACTTGTAATACACTTCTAGGGGCAAAATTATAATTTTGACTATAATTAATAAAATGGGTTATTTTCTATCACATATGTGTATTTAGTGTCTGTGATACATCCTTTGAGTTAATGGTAATGATAATTCATATTTTCAAGAGTTGAAAATTTAAGACATGAATAATCATTATTAACTCATAAACATGCTCCCGACCATAGGATCATCACGAGGATGGTGATTGATCCGGAAGGTTGGTGTACGATCGCTTCTCTTTAGTAGATGAGTCTTGAGTCTACGGTGTGGAGACACCGGAGCGAGAGTACAGGTACTCGTTAGAGAACGAGGGCACTGAGCGTGACCACCTCGAGTAGTCATTAGGGAGTCTACCTTCTCGTCAATGACTGACTCGATGCTGCAGTAGTGTGTCTGGTTCTTTGACCTGAGATGCATCGGCAGTTCACCTTGAGGGTGTTATAGTTTGACTACACCATTACTCGGTCTCCTAGCCATATGGAACCCTGAGGTGTATGTTGGCTATGAGCATGTTCATTGTAGGAACTGGATTGCATCAAGATGGGATCTATCTACCTCGGTGGTAGAGGAGCAGCCCTATGATGATCATGAGAATCAAGTCCAGAAAGCCCATGGCCATGGCAGAGTGAAATAATAGAAAGAGTTTCTATTTAGATTTTCACATTGGACTCGAATCGAATGATTACATCATATGACAGAGACTAGGGTTTGACGAGTTCACCTTAACCCTAATCTGATCGGGGCTCAAGATAGAAGAACTTAATCACACAGGTAGCTGCACCAAGAGGTTCGCATTCAGCTCTGATGGGTTGCCACCATATACTGCTAGGTGTCACTGGTGGATTTTGGGAGCAATTAGAATGATTTAGATGATCGATCATTCTAGCTGTTCGAATCAGAAGAGTTCTGATCCATCGAAAGGAGTTTCGATGATGTCGATGATAGAGATCATGACATATCCCATTACCATACAGAACTGAACCTAACTGGGTCACACAAACAAGGGTTTGAATCTGGTGATCATCAATTGAACTGATCTAGTTCAATTGATCTGAATGAGATTCAATTAGGTTCAAGGAAATCGTGCTAGCACTCGATTGAACCTAACGTTCTTCTTTTACTATCATAAATAAGTTGTCCTGACTGAGCCAAAGGAGTTTGTGCTCAATCAGAGGCCTTCATATGGTCTGACTGGAGGTTGTCCAAGTCAGAATAGGTTGTCTTATTTGTAAGACATTACCTGCCATTTTTGGTCACCTGCCATTTCTTGTTCTTTGACTTTGGTCAAAAGTCTACCTTTGACTGGTCAAACGTTGACCATTGACCCTTTGACTTTTGACCACATGTCATGCACCTATTGGAGAGCTGGTGGGGGCCTGTCCCCCTGCCAGAACCTGGCAAGGAGAAGGGCGCACGCCAAGGGTGGCGTGAGCCCAAGTAGGAGGCGCCTAGGAGTCCTTGTTGGACAAGGACTCCACCTCCCTTTTGGATTCCAATTAGAGTTCTACTAAGAATCCAGTTTGACTGGTCTTAGGCGCCCTCTAAGGAGGAATCCAGGGGTCTCTATTCCAACCAATCAGATTTAGATCTGATTTCACAAAGGGTTGTGATTGGTTGAGAGGAAGAGGAGTTGGATCACGCAAGAGGTCTATAAATAAGACCCTGCGCCCAACCCTAATCCTAAGTCAAAGTGAATTCAATAGAGATTTCCCACGCCCCAAGGCTGCCTCTCCCCTCCTTCTCCATGCCATAACTCTCTTCTCCCCTTGCTCTCCACGTCCAAAAGTGTTTTGGACTTAGGTTGGTGCGATTCAGATCAAGGAAAGGCGATCAAAAGCAAGAAGGCTGCGCTGCTGCAAAAGGACGACTGCAGATCTTCAAAAGAGTTTTGAAGATCCTCCAAATCAGATCCAGATCTGATTTTTGGAGGTGTGATAGAGAAGAAGAGGTTCTCCAGATCCAACCCGAGTGGATACCGGTAGAGGCCAGACGCTTGCGTGGCTAAGATCCAGAATCTTCCGCTGCAATCAGGATCATCTACAGGGTAATAGGATTACCCAAATTAGGTAAATTGAATTTGATTTAATTTATCTTGTTTTATTTTATTTGTTAAAATAATAAGAATCAGATCTGAAATATATCAAGATCTGATTAAGGTCAAGAGAAAATTTTTGAAATATATCTCTTGATCTAATCAGATCTGGACGAACCTGGATCAGGAAATTAGGATTTTCCTTCAGCCTTTTTTCCTATATGATTGTTAAGTTCTTTCTTGATCAACGAGAATAATAATATCTTGAGTTGTTATGTTAGATGAGTTTTCTAGAAGCTAGATTGGCCAACACTTTATAAAATACATTCTAGAAGCATTTTTATAATTTTAATTTAAAATTAATAAAAAAATTATTTCCTATCATATTGTATATTTAAAGTGTCTGTGATACATCTTTTGAGTTAACGAACATGATAATACATATTCTCAAGAGTTAAGAATTTAAGGCATGTGTTATTATAATTAACTCATAAACTGCTTTCAATTGTGGGATCATCATGAGGATGGTGATCGATCTAAAAAATTGGTGTATGATTACTTTCTTAGGATAGATGAGTTTTGAGTTTATGGTATAGAGATACTAGAGTAAGAGTATAGATACTTGTTGAGAACAGGGGCACTGAGCGTGACCACCTCGAGCAGTCATAAGAAAGTCTACCTTCTCATTGATGACTAGCTTGATGCTGCAGTTATGTATCTAGTTCTTTAACTTGAGGTGCATCGATAGTTCATCTTAAGTATGTTATAGTTTGACTACACCATAACTTAGTCTCCTAGCCATTTGAAATCCTAAGGTATATATTGGCTATAGCATATTCATTATAGAAATTGGATTGCTCCAATAAGAGATCTACCAACCTCGATAGAGGAGTAGTCCTATGATAATCATGAGATCAAGTTCTTAAGCCCATGGCCATGGCAATATGAATTAATAGAAAGAAGTTTCTATTATGATTTCACATCAGATTTGAATCGAATGATTCATTCATATGATGGATGTTAGGTCTGACAAGTTCACTTTGACCTTGATTCTGTCAGGACTTATGATAGAAGAATCCAATCACACAGGTAGCTGTACCGAGAGGTTCGTATTTAGTTCTGATGGATTGCTATTATATACTGCTAAGTATTATTAGTGGATTTTGAGATCAATTAGAATTATCTTGATGATCGATGATTCTAATTGGATGAATTAGAAGAGTTCTGGTCCATCAAAAGATGTTTCAATGATGTCGATGATGAAGATCATGATATGTTCCATTACCATATAGAACTAAACCTAAAAAGATCATACAAATAAGAGTTTGGGTCTAGATGTCATCAGTTGGGCTAACCCAATTTGATTGCTTTGGATTAGATCCAATTAGGTTCAAAAAAATTATGCTAGCACATGATTGGACCTGACTTTCTCCTTTTTTCATCATTCTAGTTCATCTTGACTTAGTCAAATTAGATTTGGCTCATTCAAAAACCCTATATGGATTTATCCTAGTTTGACTGAAGCTTGTCCTCGTCAGATCAAAGGTTGTCTTGGCTAGATCAGGGCTTGTCTTAAACCCACATAAGGGACATCAGCATAAGGATTGTTTGACCCATTCTTTGCAGGAAAGAAGGGAGGAGGTGTGTGCCCCTAGAATTTATCTAGGGATGCATGTCCCTAAGTAATTTCATGAAGAAAAGAAGGGTGCATGCCACCCTTTTTGCATGCGCCCTTAGTGGATATGGGTGGAGGTAGTTTAAATGGTTCAAACACCTAGGAGAGTGAGTCCCAGGTGCACATATTTTATCCAAATAATGTGCTGCCCCTTTTATTCTATTTTTGTGCAACAAAATGTAGAATAAAAGTAATATATGGCATGGAACCCCATGGAGAGTCCTTCTGTATGTTAACTTTGATCCATTCAAAGTTAGATGCAAAGGGACTCTAGGGTTTCATCTATAAATAGATCCTGTGCCAAAGTGTTTAGCATGCAATCTCTCCCACGCCCAAACTTTGTCTCTCCCTTCATCTCCCATGCCCTTTTTCAGATCTCCTCCCTCTTCTCCACATCCAAGGAGTTGGATGAATCAGCAAGAAAAAATCAAGATCCTACTGTTATGAAGAAGAAGTTGAGATGACCTTGCTCATGAGACGAATGCACTGCCATCGAAGATCAGTTTGAAGGCATCTCAAATTGATTCTAGATCTGATTTTCTAAGATCAAATTTGGAAGGAAAAGGCATCCAGATTTGATCCAAGTGGATATTGATAGAGGCCAGATGCATGCGCGGCTATCATCAAAATCTTAAGCTTCATCAGATCATCGACAGGATAAACGATTTACCCAATAAGGTAACATTAGATGTTACCAATTTTAATTTATTTTTAGTTTTCAAATTCAGATCGATCTAATCATATCTAAGAACTCTTTGCTAGATGTGTGCCCTTAAAGCCAGATTGGCTGACACTTGTAATACACATTCTATGGGCATTTTTATAATTTTGACTAAAAATTAATAAAAGATTATTTTCTTCTATCACATTGTATATAAAATGTCTGTGATACATTCTTTGAGTTAATGGTATGATAATGCATATTTTCAGGAGTTAAAAATTTAAGACATGTATTTTCATAATTAACTCATAAACTACTTTCGATCGTAGGATCATCATGAGGATGGTGATCGATCCGAAAGATTAGTGTACAATCACATTTTTAGGATAGATAAGTCTTGAATATATGGTGTAGAGACACCATATATGGTGCAGTCATAAGGGAGTCTATCTTCTCATCGATGACTAGCTCGATGCTGAAGTCATGTATCTGGTTCTTTGATCTAAGGTGCATCGATAATTCACCTTGAGTATGTTGTAGTTTGACTATACCATAACTCGATCTCCTAGCCATTTAGAATCCTAAGATGTATGTTGGCTACAGTATGTTCATTATAAGAATTAGATCGCATCAAGAAGGGATCTATCAACCTCCGTAGAGGAGTAGTCCTATGATGATCATGAGATTGAGTCCTTAACCCATGGCCATGGCAATGTGGAATAATAGAAAATAGTTTTCTTTTAGGATTTCACAATGAACTCAAATTGAATGATTCAAACATATGATGGGATGTTAGGTTTGATGAGTTCACCTTAACCCTAATCCTTTTGGGGCTCATGATGGAGAAATCCAATCACATAGGTAGCTACACCAAGAGATTCATATTCGATTCTGATGGATTGCCACCATATACTGCAAGATGTCACTGATAAATTTTGAGAGTAATTAGAATTATCTTGATGATCAATAATTCTAATTAGGTGAATCAAAAGAGTTCTGATCAATCGAAAGGTGTTTCGATGATCTCGACGATACAGATCACGATATGTCCCATTATCATATAGAATTGAATCTAACTAGATCACACAAATAAAGGTTTGGATCTAGATATATGGATCATACAAATTGGACTAATCTAGTTCGATTGATTTGGATTAAATCTAATTAGATTTAAAAAAATCATGCTAGCATATGATTGAGCCTAATATTCACCTTCTATAGTCTTTTTGGTTCATCTCGACTGAGTCAAATTGAATTTGGCTCATCCGAGAGTCTTGTATGGATCAATTCTAATCTAACTAGACTTGTCCTGATCAGAACAGGCTTGTTCTAGTCAAAACAAGGTGTAAAGGTGCTATGCATCTATTATTAATCAAAAATAAAAAAATTATTTTTTGCAAAATCCTAGATCCTGAAATCCTAAAATTTTTTCATACATGTTTTGTTTATGAACCCTAGATTTAATTAAAAATTAAGTTTATAAGATTAATTAAATTTAAAAATTATAAATTTTTAGATCTAAGATATTTTCATAAAACATGAGTTCGAATGTGGGTAGCTCAATTAGACCAAGCAGTTGATCAAACTGAAACAAGAGTTGGTTAGGTAGGATTAAGAGTGCTTAGATTTAATCAACCTAATAAGATTAAGTCTGGGTCAAGGTTGACTCATAGCCATATGTAGTCGATCAAGTTAAGACCTAATTTGGCTATGCAGTTCGAGTCTGGATTGCAAGCTAACCCAATCAATTCTAGTTCGATAATTTGGTGTCTAAGATAAGTTTGGCATATACGACCAATTAATTTTTAATTGGGAGCTACTCAACCTAAATGCGATCACATCAAATTAGTAGCATATCACTTCCATCGGTCTCACTTACCTGGCCATTTGGATCAATCTAGTTCTAGTTTGAGGTGTTTAATGATTCAAGCTAATCCAAGCCACTAGGTTAGTCATAATTATTATGACTAAAGCAAGTCGTGTCTAAAATACCTAAATTATATCTTCCTAAGAAAATATTAAGTCATAGATCTTCCACTATTGTAGATGTGCAGGCCCTTTCCAAGGCTAATTGTTCTCGATTGGTTACAGTGGTTCAGTTGCATCAAAAAGATGCAATAATATCTATTAGACATTGGATGCTATGAGTTGGAGGATAGGTTGGACTCAATATTCTGAATACACAGTGAGCCTCATGAGTGAGATCCAATTAAAAATCTAATTTATGCAAATGATGGATCTGACTTAACTAAGGATTAGAGCAATATTCAAGACACAGTGAGCTTCATGAATTAGAGACCAAGTTTGGATGCACCATGTTTAGAGAAATATTGGACAAGAGTTGTCCACTCATCGACTGATCCATCATCAATAACTATTAGGTGAGGTGGTGAGCCAGTTGGTGGGACCACGCCATCCACTAGAAATCTATGATCATAGAGATTTTCGCATCTCTACTAAGAGAGTGTAGGGATCCAACAAAATAATGGAATCCTAATTTATTTAAAAATGAAACTCCTAAACAAATTGATTAAGTCTAATTATAAAATCTAACTAGAAACTTTAACTCTCTATAGAAAAATGTCTACATCAAATCCACTAGCCCGAATCCTTAACACCCATAGACTGATCAGATCAAATTACAAGAATTGGCTTAAAAACTTCAAAATCATTTTGGATTCTGAAAAGCTGATCTATGTATTAGACCAGGATCCTCCCACTTTACCAGTTTGTTCGATCGTTGAACAGAGAGTGTCTTAGGAGAAGTAGATGGATGATGATAACAAAGCAAAGTACTACATGTTGGGCTCAATATCTGATAAGCTATAGCACCAACATGAAGATATCAGGACTGCATGCCAAGTATTGGCCCACTTGTAAGAGTTGTTTGATAAGCAGAGGTGCACAACCTGGTACCAACTCTCAAGAAGATTATTTAAGGTACTGATGCAAGATGGGTAGTCAGTCCAAGATCACTATTTGATAATGATCAAGGATCTAGAAGAGCTTGAGAAGCTCGGTATCATATTAGACAAGGACCTGTAGATTGATCTGATCCTGTAGTCCTTGACTGATATGTATGGACAATTCATTATGAACTTTCATATGCATAAGCTCTAGTGCACCTTAGCTGAATTAATGAATATGCTGGTTATCGTTGAGCAAACTATGAAAGGTTCAAAGGGCTCAATACTTGCTATAGAGTGGACTTCTGCCAAAAAAAAATCTTTTAGAAAGAAGAAGAAGTTTGCAAAGAAGTAGAAGGTAGAAGGTGGTAAGAAGAAGAAGGGAGAATCGAAGAAAAAGACTGTCGATAAAGAAAAATATTTTTATTATAACACCGACAGCCATTGAAAGCTGAACTGCCCTTCATACTTGGTCAACTTGAATACCAAAAAGGAGGCAGGTCCTTCTAGAGGTATGCTCATCATTGAAACTAACCTTACGATTTCTTCTGCATCTAGTTGGATGCCTGATGCTAGTTCTAGTGCTCACTTATGCACTTCCATGTAGGGTCTTGAGGAGAGCAGGAGACTGGGAGATGGTGAGATGATCCTACACGTCAAAAATGGAGTAAGAGTTGCTGCTATGGTCATGGGAACCTATCCTCTATGATTACTGTCAGAATTAGTTTTAGTTCTTAAAGATTGTTACTTTGTGCTTACAGCAAGTAAGAATTTGATTTCTGTTTCATGTTTAGCATAAGAAGGTTATATAATTAGCATTTTTAAGAATCATTATACTATTCTTTATGAAAGAAATAAAATTATAAATGGTTTCTTAATTAACGATCTTTACCAGTTCCATATTGATGCTTTTGTATTTAATGTTGAGCAAAACATGAATGCCATAAGATCTAAGCGACCTAGGGATAGTCTAAATGAAAGGTATCCATGGCACCTTAGGCTAGATCATATAGTAGAAGACAAGATTAACAAATTTGAAAAATTTGGACTAATGGATCCATTGACTTTCGAGTCATATCCAATTTATGAGTCATTCCTTCAAGGCAAAATGACCAAGCTCCCTTTTGTAGGACATAGAGAAAGGGCCATAGACCTACTTGCCCTGGTACATATAGATGTGTGCGGCCTATTTGATGTATCGGTCAGAGACAACTTTTTCTACTTGATCATCTTTATCTATGATCTATCTCAGTATGGATATGTGACCCTAATGTAACATAAGTCTGAAGCCTTTGAAAAGTTCAAAAAATTTAGACATAAAGTAGAAAAACAAATCAAAAATCCATTAAGATTCTTCGATCAAATTGAAGAGGCAAAAATCTTAGTAAAAATTTTTGGAACTATCTCAAGGATAATGGCATAGCCTTATAATTGTTAAGAAAAGCATCTAGAATTCTTTTACAATAAGTCTATAGCAAGGTCTAGGATGATGAACAGACTCCAACGAGTGCAAGAACAGCCCAAGCAGAGTTCAAATGAAGAAGGTTGTTGACCTCCTAAGTAATTTTGATGATGACCAAACATTAAAGCAAGTGATTACTAATATATTTTATTTTAAATATTCTAATATTAGAAGAAAGAGAGCTCTTTGATCAAAATAAGGAAGACATAAAGTGAAAATCAAATGAAATTCAAATCTCCTAAAATTGCCTTGGAGTAGTTTTCGAGGCATCTCGAATTTTTTTTGAAAGCTCTCAAGTGGACTAGCATGCAGCAAACGCAGTTTTGGCTCGATTTTGAGAAGTCTCAAGTGAATCTTGAGATGTCTCGATCTTAGGGGACAGAAATTTAGTTTTTGTGCTCTAAGAGCAAGTCTTGCAGGATTTTTGAGAGGTCTCACGGTTCCAACGAGATGTCTCATTTAGAACCGAGACATCTCGATCTCAGGCGAGCCATTTTTTTCAAAAAGATGATTTTTCGTGCGATTGAAGATGAGAGCTCTCCGATCAACCTGAGAGGCCTCATAACCTGGCGAGACATCTCGAGACAAACTGAAAGGTCTCGAGACACGACGATAGCTTTTTGATGGGGCATTTTAGGTCGGATTTTTTTCATTCCAACAGCTAGTTGTTGCTTTCTAATAGTTAGATTTTGCTTTTTCTAAACTCCAATCATCATCAGAAAAAAGAAAATACTAGAGATATAAAAGGAAGAAAGATTATTTTTCAAAAGAAGAGAAAAATAAGAGAAAGAGAAGCATGCTTTATTCTTAAACGAATATCCAATCTCCAATCAATCTGTTCTCTCAAGCTTTGAAGAATCCTTAAGTGCATTAACTCCACACATTCAAAGAGACTTTCAACAAACTGCAAGGATAACTTTTCTGCTCATTCAACAAACTGCAAGTTATAAAATTTTTTTTCCTTTTTTCGTGTACTTGGTTTCAGCAGGGGCTGAAACTTGGGTTTTGGGGCTTTTTCTTCTCTCTATTTATTCAGATTGATTCATTTGATTCTTGTAAGGATTGTGGTTGATGAACCTAGGAAAAAACCAACTAAATTTTTGGATAATGAGCCTGGAAAAACTATCTAGCTGTTATCTTGTAGGATTATAGTGAAATTTCCAAGAGTGTGCTTGGAGAGTGGACGTAGGTACTGGAAGAGCACCGAACCACTATAAAAATTTCTTGTTTGTGTGTGTGCTCTTAATTGTGTCTTCTATTTGCCCTTATATTTGATTCATTTAGGTTTTAATCATTTAGCACTACACATCTATTTTAATTTTTGAAAATCTAATTCACCCCCTCCTCTTGGGTTGTCTATCTAGGCAATAATTGATATCAGAGCCTTGGTTCTCTACTAATTGTTGATCTTATCAACTAAAGATAAAGATCATGTCAACCAAACTAGGAGGTTCACTTGTCGAAGGGCAATCCACAAATAGGCTACCTCTTTTCAATAGGTCTAACTATACCTATTGAAAAGCTCACATGCGCATTTTCATTCAAGCCCTTGACTATGACATATGGAGTATCATTGTCAATGGCCCACACACACCTACAATCATTGTCAATGGCACATCCTCTCCTAAGCCGGAGAAGGATTGGGATGAAATGGTTAAGAAACTTGTCCAATTAAATGCCAAGACAATGAATGTACTCTATTGTGCCTTTGATGCAAATGAGTTTAATCGAATCTTCACTTGCAATTCCACAAAGAAAATTTGGGACAGACTTGAGGTCACTCATGAAGGGACAAATCAAGTAAAAGAAATTAAAATTAACAAGCTAGTTCACCAATATGAGTTATTTAAAATTGACCCCACTGAATCTATCACTAGCATGTACACAAGATTCACTGATATTATAAATGGTATAAAAAGCTTAGGTAAAGTTTACACTAACAGTGAATTAGTGAGAAAGATCCTTAGGTCTTTGCCTAGGTCTTGGAAAGCCAAAGTAACAGCCATCCAAGAGGCAAAGGATCTAAACACACTGCCACTAGAGGAGCTCATTGGATCCTTGATGATACATGAGCTAGCCATGAGTCGGCACAATGAGGAAGACAACAAGAAAAAAAAAATAGTAACGATGAAATCTATGGCTGATGAAGAAGAAGATGATCTATCCACCAGTGAGAAAAATGATGAAGACATAGCCCTGGTGATCAAAAAATTTAAAAAATTTATGGGAAGAAGAAGACAAGAATTCAAGAAGAGAAACTTCATTAGAGGAGAAGCCAGCAGGGAGAAAAAAAACAGAGAGAGAGATCAGCCCACTTGCTATGAATACAAGAAGTCAGGATATTTTAGGGCTGAATGTCCTCTATTGAAGAAGGGGCCAAAAAGAATAAAAAGAAAAGCCATGTTAGCAACTTGGAGCGATAGCGACGAGTCAAGCACGGACGAAGAAAATCAAAATGAAGCAAACTTGTGTTTCATGGCACAAGATGATGAGGTATCCTCCACTTTAGATTCAGATTTTACCTTTGATGAGCTTCAAGATGCTTTTTATGATTTGATGAAAAATTTCAAAAAAATAAGCTCAAAAAATAGAAATCTTAAGGAAATGACTCAAACACTCTTGAAAGAAAAGGAAGAGGTAATTAGTAGCCACAATAAGTTAAAAAAAAAAACAAAATCCTAAAGGATGAATTGGATAAATTAAAGCCTTTAGTCGATAAATTTATTTATAGTTTTGAAAAATTATAAATGATTTTAAATAGTCAAAGAGGAGTTTATGATAAGGCCGAACTAGGATATAAACCCAAAGACAAAACCAAGTTTCTAAAAAATTTCTTCACTGCATCCATCACTAATAGCACTTCTCATACCATTTGCTTTAAATGCAAAATGGTAGGACACAAGGCTTTTGAATGCAAAACTAGAAGAGTTAATAAAAAGCTTGTTAAAAGCATTTGGATTCCAAAAGAAACCATGTCTACTAACCCTAAAGGACCCAAGAAGACTTGGGTACCTAAAACTATCACTTGATTGTTTGTGCAGAAATGCCTTATAGCCCAAAGATCAAAATGGGATTGGTATTTATTTTGCGGCTGCTCAAGGCATATGTCGAGTGACAAGCAACAATTTGTCATCCTAGAAAGAAAGGAAGGGGGAGTAGTCACCTTTGGCGATAATGGAAAAGGTAAAATAATTGACTATGGTAAAATTCATATTACTCCTTCGACCTTTATAGATAATGTATTATTAATTGATAATTTAAAACATAACTTACTTAGTATTAGTTAGCTATGTGATAGAGGTTTTAAAGTCTCATTTGAATCTTCTTTGTGCAAAGTATCTAGTTCCTTGGATGATAGTTTAAAATTCATTGGATTTAGGCATGGAAACATCTACATGGTGAATCTTGATGAAATTGCCATGAAGCCAATGCCTAGTTGCAATGAATGCTAACATAAAAGAAACTAGTTGGCTTTGGCACCGAAGATTAGGTCATGCTAGCATGCATACTCTTTATAAATTGCATAATAAAGACTTGGTTAAGGGGCTACCAAAACTAAATTTTCAAATTGATCATGTTTGTGATGCTTGCCAATTTAAAAAATAAACTAGGGGGAGTTTCAAATCCAAAAATGTAGTTTCAACTTCTAGGCCTCTTAAATTGATTCATATGAATTTGTTTGGACCTACTAGGACCACTAGCCTAGGAGGAAAAAAGTATGGTCTAGTAATTGTTGATGATTATTCTCGTTTCACTTGGGTTCTATTTTTAGCTCACAAAGATGAAGCATTTTCATTATTTTCAAAGTTTTATAAGAAAATAACAAATGAAAGAACTCTACTATGGTATATATCCATAGTGATCATGGCACAAAATTTGAAAACAAATACTTTGAAGAATTTTATAATAAACATGGCATAGAACATAATTTTTCAGCACCTAGAATCCCTCAACAAAATGGAGTTGTTGAAAGAAAGGATAGAACCTTAGTTGATATGGCCCATACTATGTTGTGTGAAAAAAATCTATCAAAATACTTTTGAGCTGAAGCCATTAACACAGCATGTTACATCCTAAATAGATTTTCTATTCATCTAATTTTAAATAAAATCCCCTATGAGCTTCGAAAAGAAAAAAAAATCTAATATTAATTATTTTCATATTTTTGATTGCAAATGTTTTCTTCATAATAATGGTAAAGATAATCTAGGCAAATTTGATGCTAAGGCAGATGAAGGTATATTCTTTGGATATTCTATATCTAGCAAAGCATATAGAGTCTTCAACAAACAATCTTTAATCATTAAAGAATCAATACATGTCATTTTTGATGAAGCTAACAATCATTCTTCGAGAAAAGAAGATGTTTTTGATGATGATACAGGAATTCTCGAAGATGGAATGAAGGAGCTAAACTTAAGAGACAACATCATTCATGACAAAGATAACTCTACAACAATCATTGAACAAGATAAGGATGTTGAGATTGAAGCATCTAATGATCATAGAGATCTACCCAAGAAGTAGAGGTATGCACATAATCACCCAAAGAAATTGATTTTAGGTAATCCTTCACAAGGGGTAAGAACTAGATCCTCTTTTAAGGATACATTTGATTACTTTGCATTTGTTTCTCGAATAAAATCTAAAAATATAGAAGAAGCTGAACAAGACTCTAATTGGATGCTAGTCATGCAAGATGAACTAAACCAATTTGAAAGAAACAATGTATGGACTCTTGTAAACAGACCCATAAATTATCCTATAATTGGTGCAAAATGGATATTTAGGAACAAATTAGATGAACATGGTAATGTTGTAAAAAATAAAGCTAGATTAGTTGCTAAAGGATATAATCAAGAAGAAGAAATTGACTTTGATGAAACATATGCACCTATAGCAAGATTAGAGGCTATAAGATTGTTACTTACTTTTGTCTGTTATATGAATTTTAAATTATTTTAAATGGATGTGAAAAGCACCTTTTTAAATGGTTATATTGTCGAAGAAGTATTTGTAGAACAACCATCCCGATTTGAAAATCACTCACTTTTCAATCATGTATATAAGTTAAATAAAGCACTCTATGGACTTAAATAAGCACCTAGAGTTTGGTATGAGAGATTGAGCAAATTCTTATTACAAAATAATTTTATCAGAGAAAGTGTAGACACCACACTATTTTTGAAAAAGAAAAATAATGATCTTCTTGTAGTTCAAATATATGTGGATGACATCATATTCTGAGCTACTGATGAAATTCTTTGTCAAGAGTTTGCTAAGTTGATGCAGAGTAAATTTAAAATGAGCATGATGGGGGAGCTGAATTTCTTCTTTGGACTACAAGTCAAACAATCAAAGGAAGGTATTTTCATTAGCCAAATAAAGTACATCAAGGAGATGCTCAAGAAGTTTGGCATTGAAAACGAAAAGGAAATCGGCACACCCATGAGCCCTTCTTGCAAACTTAACAAAGATGAGAATGGTAAGAATGTAAATGAAAAGCTCTACAAAGGTATGATAGGATCCTTACTTTACTTAACTGCAAGTAGGCCTGATATATTATTTAGTGTGTGCATGTGTGCTAGATTTCAATCTAACCCTAAAGAATCACACTTATTAGCTGTTAAAAGAATTTTTAGATATTTGATCTACACACACAACTTAGATCTTTGATACTCAAAACAATCTTTTATTGAATTGATTGGATACACTGATGCAGAGTACGAAGGATATAAAATTGATAGAAAGAGTATCAGTGGCACTGTCAACGATCAAGGCCGAATATGTTGCTGCAGGGAGTTGTTGTGCCCAAATACTTTAGTTCAAACATCAACTCGAAGACTTTGGAATTAAGCAAAATAAGATACCTATTAAATGTGATAACACTAATACCATAAATCTGATAAAAAATTCTGTTCAACATTCAAGAACCAAACACATTGGAATTAGATATTATTTCATTAAAGATCATGTTCAAAACAATAACATTATGCTTGAATTTGTTTCAACTGAAAATCAATTAGTTGACATTTTTACAAAACCTCTAACTGAAGATAGATTCTCTAAAATTCAGAGTGAACTTGATGTATGTGATCCTCTATAAAAATATTTAATCTTAAATTTTTTGGATTGTTTTTTGGTCTCCCTCTATCATTCTAAACACTCCTAATTCAATCTTGAAAAATCAAAAAAAAAAAGGCTTGAAATTTCATTTTTATCCTAATTTCTTCCCACTGTGCACGAGAAGTCTTGGGTTATTCATGAGACCTCTTGGCTGGATTTTGAGATGTCTCACGGTAAATGCAAGAGCTCTCAAAATTTTTGAGATATCTCATCTTTAAAACGAGAGCTCTCGACTTTTGCGGGCCCTCTTTTTAATCGATCTACAAGAGGTCCCCTATTTCATTCAATTATTCCATTCTTTCGAGACCTCTCCTCCAAACTCTCCTCCTCTCCTCAAAAACCTTTCGAATCATCTTCTCTTGTCCATTCCCTCCAAATCTTAAACCCTAATGGCTTCGAAGAAAAGATCCCTTGCCGCACAAAGACCTTCCATCAAGCCATCGACTAAAGCTAGGGCTAAGCGATAGTGGGACTTGCCTCAATCATCTCCACCTATTTCATCATCTTGTGCTCGTCTCTTCGTTGCTACTAGGACAGTTTCAATGGGTTGCTATGTGGATATCAAATACCTAGATCAGGAATCCTTCCATATTGGGACTTGGATTCGGCAGCAAGGATGGAAAAAAATGTGTACGCTAGAGGTAAATGTTTATCCAGACTTGATAAGAAAATTTTTTGACAACATTAGCTTTGATCATGGGTCGAAGGTTGAGTTCATTGTGAAAAGGGTACACATTTTCTTAGATGAGAGAAAAATAGGATAGCTTCTCGAAGTGCCTAGGGTAGGGATTAGCAATCTAAATTTGTTTGACAAAACTAAAACCCTCAAGTGCATCTTAGAAAGGGAGGATGTTGATGAAAATGTACCATTAGTTTCACATCTTCTCTCGATTAAGATGAGATTACTGCAATCTTTTGTCAGTCACATAGTTTTCCCTAAAGTAGAAAGACATGATTGAGTTGGAAAGAGAGAACTAGGTGTCATGTTCTTTATGGTGACTGAAACTCCCATCAACTTTCCCCCTCTCCTATGCTTCAACAACTGAAAGACACCGCCATCAAAAGCAAGGCTCGTTTACCCTATGGATTGATCTTCACCTTAATCTTCAAGGACTTTAAAGTTAATCTAGAAGGTGAAGACTTCAAAAAATTGGTCCACACAAGCTAAATCAATGAAGGAACATTAAACCGGATGAAGTTTGTAAAAAGGGATGACAAATAAGTGAGGGCAGATGAACATGTTGTAAATGAGCCTAAAGAACACAGGTCTCCAACCCCTCCACCATCACCATCTACTGTTGGATCCTCTTTTACTACACCAGAGTCCCCACACTCTCCTCAGGTGCCTCCTTGTCCTGCACCAGCACCTCCCTCAGCTTTCGATCAAGATCTGTTAATTGGAAGGCTGGTAGAAGAAGTGGTTCAGAAAGTATCTAAAAGGTTTATGGATATACTGTCCAGCATGAGGCATCAACTTCTTGTAAGTATTGAAGAACAAAGGATATCCACTAAAGGTTAGATAGAAATACTTAGCCAATAGATTAGTGGATTGTCTTAAAGACTTGAGATTTTGGAAAAGGAGCAGCACAGTTCGTCAAGTCAAATTGAACTACTCCTATCCGAGAATGTCAGACTTACATAGAGACTTGAAGAGAACATCACTATTCAGTGCACCACGACTGAAGTTATTATCTCCATCCTGCGGTAGATTTGCATTCGGACTCCATCCTCTTCTGGGCCATCATCTTCTTCTAGACCATCACCTTCTTCTAGACCTGCTCCTTACTTGTCCTCTATTAGACCCAAATCCTCCTCTGAACCCATCATTGAGTTCCTCTCTGATGAAGACTAGGTCTAGTATCTCTTTTGTTTTAACTTTTGGTTTAAGTATGTTGGTATGAGATTCATTTTTTTTTTGTAAACCAACATACATCTCTATCTATGTATTATCACATCTTGCAATGAAATCAATCTTTTTCATGCTCTTGCCTTTTTATGATTCTCTCATTGTTGTGATTTTGATGCTGACAAAAAGGGAGAGAAATATTAAGGAGAAATATGCAAATACATAATTAAATCTAACATACAAAATACAAATGTATAATCATTCAAATCAAAAAAATAAATTCATAAAAAGAGACTTTTAGAAAATGAAATGATTGAAATGAATAAATACAAATGAAAAGAATGTTATTCAAATCCTATTCATTTCATAAGAGCTACACTAAGGGGGAGCTTTAGCACAAAAATTTTGCATTCATTAGTTCTTGGTATACATTGCTTAAATTTCTTTTATGGCTTGCTTAATATTTTGTCATCATCAAAAAGGGGGAGATTGTTGACCCCCTAAGTAATTTTGATGATGACCAAACATTAAAGCAAGTGATTACTAATATATTTTATTTTAAGTATTCCAATATCAGAAGAAAGAGAGCTCTTTGATCAAAATAAGGAAGATATAAAGTGAAAATCAAATGAAATTCAAATCCCCTAAAATTGCCTTGGAGTACTCTTCGAGATGTCTTGGATTTTTTTCGAGAGCTCTCGAGTGGATGGCATGTAGCAAACGTAGTTTTGGCTCAATTTCGAGAAGTCTCGAATGAATCTTGAGACATCTCGATCTCAAGTGATAGAAACCTAGTTTCTATGCTCTGAGAGTGAGAGGTCTCGCAAGATTTTTGAGAGGTTTCGCGATTCTAGCGAGATGTCTCATTTAGAATCGAGATGTCTCAGTCTCAGGCAAGCCATTTTTTCCAGAAAGATGATTTTTCATGCGACTGAAGACAAGAGCTCTTCTGATCAACCCGAGAGGTCGCGTAACCTGGCGAGACATCTCGAGACAAACCAAGAGGTCTCGAGACATGATGATAGCTTTTTGATAGGGCATTCCATGTCGAATTTTTTTCATCCCAACGGTTAGTTGCTGCTCTCCAACGATCAGATTTTGCTTTTTTTGAACTCCAATCATCACCAGAAAAAAAAAATGCTAGAGATATAAAAGGAAGAAAGATTATTTTTCAAAAGAAGAGAAAAATAAGAGAAAGAGAAGCATGCTCTATTCTTGAACGAATATCCAATCTCCAATCAATCTATTCTCTTAAGCTTTGAAGAATCCTCAAGTGCATTAACTCCACACATTCAAAAAGGCTTTCAACGAACTGCAAGGATAATTTTTCTGCTCATTCAAAGGAGCATTTTAAGTTATAAAATTCCTTTCCCTCTTTTCGTGTACTTGGTTTTAGCAGGGGCTAAAACATGGGTTTTGGGGTTTTTTCTTTCCTCTGTTTATTCAGATTGATTTGTCTGATTCTTATAAGGATTGTGGTTGGTGAACCTAGGGAATAACCAATTTGATTTTTGGATAGTGAGCCCCAAAAAACTATCCGACTGTAATCTTATGAAATTATAGTGAAATTTCTAAGAGTATGCTTGGAGAGTGGACGTAGATGCTGAGAGAACATTGAACTACTATAAAATTTTTTTGTTTGTGTATGTGCTCTTAATTATGTCTTCTATTTGCTCTTACATTTGATTCACTTAGGTTTTAATCATTTAGCACTACACATATCTATTTTAATTTTTAAAAACCTAATTCACCCCCCCCCCTCTTGGGTTGTCTATCTAGGCAACAAAGATACGTACGAAAGAAGATTGGACCAAAGTAGCCAGCCTCGAGCCCGTTGGAGGGGCCCATAGGTGATGGTGCGGCCCAAACCAGCAGCACATGATGGTGCTGGGCCTGCTGCATGCTGGGTCGGCTAGGCGAGCGAGCATGCATGGGGGGCATGCGTGGACCGCACGAAAGCAAGTCGCGCATGCACCCAGGCCCACCATGGAGCACGATCCATGATGGACCACTAACTCATTGGTGCCTACATGGACCTCTCAGCCTATTTCCTAATCATTTCTTATAGTCCACAATACTATTCCATGGACTGATCATGATCCGATGGCTCAAAGAGGAGCTAGTCGTGGTCAGACAATTGGGATTTGATAGAGCTTTAATCTAGCATGATGGCCTTCTTCTTTGCACGATCTGATGGTTGGGAGAGCTCCGAGTCATGATCCAATAGTCCAAGAGTGATCCAAGTTGATTTGAGACTGCTTGTGCTTAATCCGATGGCCCAGGAGGGAGCCAATCATGATCGAATGGTTCAGGATCAATCTCGAGTGTAATTAGGATTGGATTTCCTACTAAAATACTATTTTTGAGCTTTTGGAGTCTATATAACTTCGATTGATAAACTGTTTATTGCGTTAGAAAGTTGGTAATATCTCGGAGGTGCTGAGAGCTTCCTAAGAGATTTCAAAAAGCTTTTGTGAGAGTTTGAGGCCTCTTATTGAGAGACTCTTGTAAAAGAATTGAGTGATAAGTTTCTCTTGTATTGTTTAGTTTTCTCTCTCATAATGAAGCTTTGCATGCCCTATGGAGGTGAGCCTTTGGGCTGATCCATATACTTGATTGTGTTCTTATTTTATTTTTCTTATTTCTTTCTATCGTAACAATCTGGTATGAAATCCTCATCAAGTGGTATCAAGGTAAGCTGATATCCCCAATAAATTGGTATTAGAGCCAGGAAGTAACAAAGGGTAGATTGCAGTAGTGGATTGAGATTGAAGAATATGGAAAAGATAAGTGCAATCAAGGTGGAGATCAACAGGTTTGATAGAAAGGACATTTTTTTCTTATGGCAAGCAAGAAAAAAGGATGTCTTCATCCAACATGGGTTGATCGATGCTCTCTTGTATGACGAGATGCCGGCTACCATAGAAGTGAAGAATTGGAAGAGGATCTAGATACAGACAGTGAGCACGATCCACTTATACCTATTAGATGATATTGTAATCTATGTACTTGATGAGACTTTTCCAACGACACTGTGGTAGAAGCTGAAGGAGTTGTATATGATGAAGTCGCTCACCAACATACTATTTTTTTGGAGATAATTCTACTAACTATGGATGAACGAAGGCCAGAATATGTAGGAGCATCTATCCAACTTTTAGAAGATCCTCACCGACCTCCTCAGCATTAGTGAAAAAGTTGAGGAGAAGACTAGGGCATTGGTCGTGCTATCATCGCTTCCATCTTCTTTCGAGTCTTTGGTGATTGCTCTTCTTTCAGATAAGAGCACTATCAAGATGGAAGAGATGACTTCTACACTACTCTAGAATGAGGTTCTCAAGTGAGAGAATCGAGTCTCAAGTTCAGATGGCAACTCGGCACTGATGGTGACTGGAGATCATGGCAGCAGAAGATGAAGTAGTAAGAGATCTCGAGGTGGGCAATCCAAGTTCAAGATGAGGGACCAAAGCAAGATCAGGTGCACCGGTGCGACGAGTTAGGACATCAAATCAAGGATTGTCCACAACTCAAAGATCGGATAAAGGCTACTATGGCGATGGCCAGTAGCGATATAGAAGGTAGTGATGATGTTCTTTTGGTTACCGATAAGGTATTTACTTTTCTCTCTCAGTGGATTATGGATTCTACTTGTTTCCATCATTTATGCTGCAAAGAGGAGCTATTTGACTCCTTGAAGACTAGTGAGGATACTGTGTTCTTGCTAGTTAGATCAAGCTATGAGATCAAGAGCAACAGGATAGTCAGCATGAAACTCCATGATGGAACAATGAAGAAGTTTGGTGAGGTTTGATACATACCAAACTTTAAGAAGAATCTAATCTCACTGAGCAGACTGGATTCGACCGACTTTATATGTAAGATTGAAGAAGGAATCCTGAAGATCATGCATGGCAGTAGGATGGTATTAAGAGGAAGAAAGTATGGAGGACATTATTGTTGAAAAATGTGTCCGAAAGCTAATCATCTAAGAAGTAGATGATTAAAATTAGTATATGAATTATCTAATAATAATTGGTATTTGGTTGGTTCATCATAAAAGTTCTATCTTCCATAAATGAACTCCTAAATTATGATAAAGTCCTTAGAACCATAATCAATCGATAAAGGAGAATTTATCGAATGGTTCTTAAATTGCTCATGACCAAATGTAAGTTATTAACAAGGACAATAATCCTAGGACATGATCTAGGGTTTCTTAAATTTGAAATCCTAGATTTGTCTTAAATGTAAGTTATTTTTTGCAATCTAGGGTTTCTTAAATTTCAAATCTAGGGTTTCAACAAAGGGTTACTTAAATGATGTCTTGATGTCTTGATGATCATGTCCTAGATTTGTCTTAAATTTCAAATCTAGGGTTTCAACAATCTAGGGTTTCTTAAATTTGTCTTCTCTTGTATTTTTCTTTTATGTTTCTCTGTTTCTATTTTATTTATAATTTTTATATGATAAAAATTTAAGAGAGAGAAAGTAAGATTGCATGAGGATCCATGCTTCAAGGCATTGAAGCATAGTGATCATCTTTGGATATGATCTGATCATGTCCTGATGAGAGAAGGAGAAGAGAAGAAAGATCTTTTCTTAGGGTTTCTTTGAGAACCTGTTTTATCCTTATTTTTGTGGAAATTTTTAAGAGTAAAAATCAAAGATGTTAGATCTAGAAACATAGGAAAAATCATGAGGAGAAGGTCTCCTCTTGTTCTACCATAGAGATGTTTTTAGGGCATCAATCATTGATGTCCTGAAAGAGAAGATTTATCTTCTCTTAGGATTTATTTTTTCTTATTTTTATTTTTTAATTTATAAGAGATCCAAGAGTTGGATTCCTTCCTTATTCCTCCTCATATTCTTCATCTCTTGGAGTGTCCAAGAGATTCGGAGAATATGTTCTTAATTGACCATCAGGAGGGATCCGCAAGAAGCTAGCACTTCAAGCGGATCTTTGTTCGACGAACCTCCAATCTACGTTGTAGGCTCGTATGGATCATTTGTAGAGATCGAACGTGTGTGCGGCTATAAAGACAACAATAAAAATCAACCATGGAGTTCTCGAATCATGCAAAAGTAAGAGATCCGATCTTTTGGTGACCTAGATGTGATCTAGGATTTGATCTAGAATTATTCTAGATCTAGGTATTGATTTGATCGATACCAATTATGATTAATTTATTTTTAAATTTATATTTATATCATGACATGTTATAGATCCTTGATGTAGGATTTTGTAATCTAATTGCATGCATATTATAGATTAAACTATTTAATCTATGTCTTCTACTACTTTAATTTTGAAAACGTTTTGAAATCTATGCATGAAACCCTGCATATTTTCCTTTAGTGGTATTAGAGCATCTAGATTCTTTTATAACATGTTCATGTATGCTTTAGAAAAAATTTAAAAATTAAAATTAATTCAAGATCGTACATACTGTCATAAGGTTGTTCTGTTGTAAGGTTAACCCCTTACAATGAAAAGATTATCCTAGTATGTACTGATCTGAATCTGATTCATGAATAATTTAGATTAGATCTAAGAAAGTTTATGATTTAATTTTTTTTAATTTAAATCTAAAATTAAATAGATATTAGATCTATTTTAGATTATTTAGATTAGATCTAAATAATATCAGGATTATACATACTGCCATAAGGTTGTCCTGCTATAAGGTTTACCCCTTACAGTGAAAAGATTGTCCTAATATGTGCTGATCCAAGAAACCTAAATCATAAATATATTAGATGAGATCTAAAATAATTTATAATTTATTTTTTGATTTTAAATCTAATATTAAATGGTTTATGATCTGATTTTGATCATTTAGATGAGATCCATGTGATATGTTTTTTGTTTTGATCTAGATCTTCATGTTGCATATGTTGATATGTAGCTTCATTTTTTAATCTAATTTGCATATGTATGACATATATGTTTTGTAGAATTTAAATTGCAGACTTATTTTTTGCAAAACCCTAGATTTCAAATCCTAGGATATGATCGAAATATTGAAACAAATTAGATCTAAAACCATCATTTGAATTTGATTCAAAGTAAAGTATTTATAATTTAAAAAATATTTTAAATAATAAAATCAAAAATTAGTTCTGAGATTCCATAAATCCAAATCCATATGCCTTGAACTTAATTGAGAATTAAGTGATTATTTAGGATCTAGATTTATGATTTGAAGATCCTAAGATAATTTCATAAAACATGGGTTAAAGGGTCATGGGTTAGCTTAATCAGGTCCTTAACTGGATTAGACCTAGGGTTAGATTAAATATGAACTTAGTTAAAAAATTGATCAAACCTAATTAAAAGTTAATTAGGATTAGGTCATTTCTTTAGATCAATTCAATAGTTGTAGTTAATCAAAGTCCATACATCTAACAAATGAAAACTGATCGTGGATTAGTGGTCGAGCCCGAGTCTTTAGGCAGACCAAATCAAAACTGATAAATCAGTTAATGTCTAAGATAAGTCTGGCATCCCAGACTAGTAGTTTTTAATTGACAACCCACTTATCTGATCATTTTTTATGGTGTCTAAGGCAAGACTTGGCAAACCCTTCCATCGATCTCACTTACCTGGCCAATGTGGTTAATCAGGTTTTGATTAGGTTGCTAATTAATTCGTGCTAACCCATGTCTCATAGAAAATCAGTGAGACTATTTTACTTAGTAAGATTGATATAGGTGCCCATGGACCAAAATTGATCCTAATCCTCATCAATGACTTGAGAAGTCAGTGGAAGGATTTGACTTGGTGAAGTCAGTGGGAGCAAATTGGTCCATATCCTTTCTATTCTTAAATCACTAATAATTTAAATCCTCTAAAATTAATAGATCCTTAAAATGATAAAGTTATGGAGATAACTGAGTCATAGCCTCCCATTAAAGTATTTGATAATGGATCCATTAAATCAATAATCATTGGAGGCTCATAGGCCTGATGCTTGTTGAGTAATGAAATTATCATTCATCATATGACGACTTGGATGTGTCTCTCTAATGGTGGTTAGGTTGACCAACCATAGTTGGGCTTAATCATTCATTGGTTAGATGCACCAAGTATAGTCATGTTAATGGTTGGATCTAATCGGTTCCTTACAGTGGAGGCCCTAGCCTACTGATTAGATTTTTGGGAAAAAATTAAATTACTAGAAGTTGTTTGGAGAAACAATTGGTTATGAACCTATCCTTAGATATACATAGGTTGACCAACCATAGTTGGGCTTATGTGTAGTCTATGTGGATTCTAGTACCTAGTAGAAAATTAAAGTAATTTTTTGAATTAGAGATAGAAGCTACCAATTTAAATAAAATAATGAAAGAATCTTTAGACTAAAGTCCAAGTCTCTGTTGTTCCTATGGCTGCTTGGAGCCACAGTCGTAGATCCGATCTCTTGCATGAATCTGGGTGTTAATCCAGCAAACTAAAAAAGATCTAAGAAAGATGAAAGAAGCTAAGGTTTTGGTGTTGGAACCAGATAGAAGAGAGAAGAGAGCCAGGAAAAAAAGCTCAATTGTATTTTTTTCTTCTTATAAAAGTTACAATGTCCTGGTTTATATACCCTAGAGTTTCCACTTGAACCCTAATAAACCCCAGCTTAAAAACTCTCTTAGGCTAACCCAATACATAAAAGCACTCACTGAGCCTAAGTTTTACATGCTTTCATCCCCTGGATCTAATCCCAACCCATACATGAATTAGCCTCCTTAAAATCTCTCAAACTAGGCCTTAAGATCCCTAGGATTAACCCAGACCCTAGCCCAAAACAGACCCTCACGTAACTCTACCCATGCACTGAGCTGGCTCAGTCTCAGCACTGAGTCAGCTAAGTTCCACTAGGTCAGCTCGGTCTGAAACTGAGCCAACCCAGTTTTGTGCCGTGCCTACAGTCCCAAAAACTTGACCTTTTTATTTTGCCTGTGCTCTGAGACTTAGCCAACCCAGTTTTGGACTGAGCCGGCTAATCTATAAAAAATCTTCTTTCCACAGTCTTGATTCTCCGACTTTGATTCCTTACTCCACCTTGAATCTCAGATCTCCGAAGCACCAACCAAGCCCCTTGAGGCCCTCAGTACGCAAACCTCAAGCCCGTGGAGAGTTACATGCCACCTCCATCCTAGAACAACTTCTGTCCTAGCCCTAGGACCACACCTATCCTAGCCTCTCTGGAGCCCTCACCCTGGCTCTGCCCGTGGCCTCCCAAGGCTTGGGAGCACCACACAACCTACAATCTCCACCTTGGTACACCCAAGCCTTGGCATACCTGACAACATCCTCCTACATGATCCTGCTGTCTCTGCATGTCCTGATAGCCCCTCGTGCTCACCTTGCCACTGTCTTTCTTCTTTAACTGCTGAGCTCCCTTTGAGGCCTTCAGGATGACTGCCTCCACCACTAAAGTCCTTAGCTTGTTTCTTTACACCACCTTTGGAGTTGTAGGTATCCTTCTGCTTGGTAACTGCATCACTTACCCTGGACTTTCCTGGAGATCATGCAATGTTCATTTACTAGCACTCGCCGCATATCCTGATGCTCAACCTAACACTATCCCCTTAGAGCCATGCATATCTTCCTGCACAATCCTCTCCATCTGGATCTGTACAGCCCCGACACTGGTGCTGAAATATAGGTCCTCCCTCTACATCCCTCTGCTCTGAATCACGTCACAACTTCCTCCACCAGTGAAGCCACCTTTGCCCAATGCTCCACCTGAAACTGAAGTCCTCCTGATGCTGCAGAAGCCGACTCTATCTCTGAGTCCCCCAAGGCCAACCATCCAATGCTGCACTGCTGGACCTGCCGTTGTACCTCGAACACTGTCACTGACCCTTTGGACCCTTTGCTCTCCACAGACCTATCCAAAAATGTCTCAGATACCCCACACCCTATAGGCTCCTTTGAGATCACCAAGAGCTCTTCCAAATCTTCACTTTTAATGACTGTACTGATGGAATCCGAGCTTCCACCTCCCTTGCACTTCATCCAAATTGGACATTCCCGCTTAAAGTGCCCTGCTTCTCCGTACTTGAAGCATCTCTTGGATCCCTTGCTACCTCTCTATTCATCCTTCTTCTTTTCTTTCCAGTGCTTCTCTAAAACCACAAGACTCTTCTGGAAGACCTTCCTCTTCATCATCCATTCTCATTGCTCATTAGACCTGAGCACTAATATGATCTCCTCATACACCAGTGTCTCCTTACCATACAACAAAGTTGTCACTAATGGATCAAAGCTTTCGGATAGCAAATACGGCAATAATAGACTCTTATCCTCCTCTTCTAAATCCACCCCTATATTGAGCAAGTCCATGCTCATCCAGTCAAACTGCTGAATATGCCCCGCAACATCCTCACCCTCCTGCATCTGAAGGCTATACAGTAACATCTTCAGCATCAACTTGTTACACATGTTCATTCTCATGTACAACTGCTACAACCTCAACCATAATCCCTTGGGTGTTCTCTCCTCCAACACACCATACAAAATCTCATCCATCAAACAAGCCCTAATCATGGCACATGTCCTTTTCTCCAAGGACACCCACTCCTTGTCTATGATCTCCTCCAGCCTATCTTTTAAGGTTGAATCTAACCTCATCTGAACCAGCAGATCCTCCACCCTTATCATCCACATCGTGAAACTTTTTTTTCCATCAAACTTTTCTAATTCTACCTTCAATCCGCTATTTTTCATAATCAATCCGAATCAAATAACAATAAACAAATAAATCTGAGAAATATCTTGACTAGGGATGGTGGATAGTAGCTCTATGATCTCTTTCTTCCTCACGAAGCCTGGAGAAAGCCTTTAGATCTAAATCTCACTGCTAATCTCTGCTGAAAGCTGATCTTCTTCCTCCTTCATGCTCAACCTGACTCTGATACCAATTACTGTTCCTACGACTGCTCGGAGCCACTACCATAGATCCAATCTATTGCATGAACCAGAGTGTTAATCCAGCAAACTGAAGAAGATCTAAGAAAGATGAGAGAAGCTAGAATTTTGGTGTTAGAATCAGAGAGACAGAGTAGAGAGAAAAGCTTAATTATATTTTCTTCTTCTTGTAAAAGTTACAATATCCTAATTTTATACCCTAGAGTTCCCACATAAATCCTAATAAAACCCAACTTAAAAACTCCCTTAGGCTAACCCAATACATGAAAGCACTCACCAAGCCCAAGTCTCATATGCTCTAATTTTCTAGATCTAATCTCAATCCATACATAAATTAGCCCCCTTAGGACCTCTCAAATCAGGCCTTAAGACCCCTAGGATCAACCCAGACCCTATCCCAAAACAAACCCTCGCGTAACTATGCTCATGCACTAAGCTGACTCAGTCTCAGCACTAAGCCGGCTAAGTTCCACTAAGTCAGCTAAGTCTGAAATTGAGTTGGCCCAATTCTATGCTGTGCCTGTAGTTTCGAAACTCGACCTTTCTGCTTTGCCTATTCTTTGAGACTTAGTCGATCCAATTTTGGACTGAGCCAGCTAGCCTATAGAATATCTCTTTTTCTACAATCTTGATTCTCCAACTTTAGTTTCTTGCACCACCTTGAATCCCAGGTCTCCAAAGCACCAACCAAGGCTCTTGAGGCCCTCAATACTTGAACCTCAAGCCCATGAAGAGTTACATGCCGCCTCTATCCTAGGATAACTCCTGTTCTAGCCCTAGGACCACACCTATCCTAACCTCCTCGGAGCCCTCACCCTGGCTCCACCCGTGGCCTTCCAAGGCTTGGGAGCACCACACCACCTACAATCTTTAGGCTTAATATAATTCATATACTTAGGTCATTATTTTTTTTTCTTAAAATAAGGCTAAATCTTAATTGCTTCTATCACCGTTAGATAGTGATGACTTATGGGACCCAACTTTGATAATTAGTATTGAAAGTTGAATTTGGTTTAGCAATATGAATGGGTTCGTACTGTGGCCTTTTAGTCCAGTAAAAATAATTAGACCAAAATGGATCCAAATCAGACATAGTGCTTCTACTGTTAGAAGCAAGATCATAGGAAGAAGAATTATCTTGCTTTCCTTGACCATAACAGGCTGAACACGAGAAATGAGCAAGAGTTGCTTATCAAGGATGTTATATGATTATACCTTAAAATTTTTCTATATGAAATTCTGCTATCTGGGTATGAGATACCAATAGTTCTATGCAATTTGTTGCAAGAACTATAGGTAAGTGGAATGTTTAAAAATGGTGAGAAATATCTAAATATTTTGGATGGAAGTCCTATTCCAATCCTAGCTTTAAGAATTATCAAGCTTATTTTCAAAGATGTCATTTTGAGTGATTATCACTATTATCCATCTTTATGATAAATGTGTTCTCTATTGGCTTTTAGCCAAGGATGGTTATGATTTATTAATAAAGGAGATTGTTGTGATATTATTATGAATAATGTTACAATAATACATGAACAATAAAGAAATGATATTTAATATTTACACACACATTCAAGTAAGATTATGTCATGGATATCTATCTTTGGCATTATAAGCTTAGTCATCTTGACAAGAACAGGATAAATAGGTTAGCTTGAGAGAAAAATCTCGACATCAATGATTGTGAATCATTGATAGCTTGTGAATCTTGTCTTCTTAAAAGGATGTAAAGTCATCTTTTACTGGAAAAAGTGAAGAAGTTGATAAAGTTCTAAGTCTCATATATAGTGATGTATGTGAACCTATGAACTTAAGTGCCAAAGAAAGATATTAATATTTCATTACAGATGATCTTTCTGGACATGGATGCATCTGGGATGAATCATTTGAAATGTTCAAATGATTCAATAATGAAACAGAAAAACAAACTAGATAAGGTATTAAAATTCTTCGATCAGATCAAGGAGGCAAATACTTATCCAGTGAGTTTGTGACATATCTAAGAGAGAATTGGATTCTCTCTCAGTAGATTTCTTTTCGAAACATAGTGTATCTAAAAGAAGAAATTAAACTTTATTAGACATGGTTCAATCCATGATAGAGTTTACTATACTACTATAAAAATATCCTATGGCAGTGCTTACTAGGACAGCGATTTTTGAAACCGTTGTCATGGCTCCTACGAAAGCGGTTTTCATTAACTGCTGCTATAGGTTGGACCTATAGCAGCGATTTTTGTAACCACTATCATAGGTCCAATATATAGCAGCGGTTATAGAAAACTGTTATCGTAGGTCGGACCTGTAGTAGTGGTTATAAAAAATCACTATCATAGATCAATCGCTGCCATAGATCCGATATATAGCAGCGATTATAGAAAATCGCTGCCGTAGATCAGACTTGTAATAGTGGTTACAAAATATCGCTATCATAGATTGATCTATAGTAACAGTTTATTATAACCGCTGCCATAAGTCAGACCTATAGCAGCGGTTAGTAGGAACCACTGCTATAAACTGATTTATGGCAGCGATAAATTATAACCATTATTATATTTTTTTTCTTTAAATATTATATAATTTTAAAATTTAATATCCATCTTCATCATTCATTATCTAAATAATTATCATTAGAGTGTCGTCGCAAAAGGTCACCTCGATCCGATGGCCCTAGCTTCGTTGATCAAAAAAATTTAATTTCGATGATCACGAACGACGATGCGATGATCTGATAGATGAAGACCTCTGATGGATCCAAAATCCTGCAACGATGATCTTGATGATATTTGTAGCATACTATTAAAGTTTCACTTCAATCGGATATTGTTATCTTGGTCAATTTAGTATATGTTAGTTTCAGCCATTAAATAATAAATGAGTGATCAAAGGACCAAACAGTATCCAATTATGAGGTATTCTTTTATAAATGATCTTGACTACTATTTTAATTATTTTTTATGATGATGATTATAAAATTCAACTCATGAGATGAAGAACGATCTAAAATTATACGTCTCTTGATAACCATTCTGAAACTTCATTGGTTATTATGCTCATCCTTTTGCAATATCTGCTTAACATGAACAGTTTATACAAAAATAATTTAAATTTTACTTTCATCATTATATAAAATGATTAAAATTATAATAAAGATAATTTAATTAAAAAACTATCTCATAATTGGACTCCATTTAACACTTTGATTGCTTGTTTCTAATTTAACGATCGAAATCATTCTGTACTAAATTGACCATGATAACGATATTTGATTGAAGTAAAACTTTGATAGTATGCTACAAACATCATTGAGATCATTGTTGCAGGTTTTCGAATCCATCAAAGGTCTCCATCTATCAGATCATCGTATCATCATTCATGATCATCGAAATTAAATTTTTTTGATCGATGAAGCTAGGGCTATCGGATCGAGGCATCCCTTTGCTCTGTATGACACTTATGTTATGATTAATTAAGATATTGTAGTGTAAGTATTGGGATAATACATTGAATGGTTTTGTATAAATATACTTATATTTTAAATAAATAAATATAAGAAATATAATATTTATTCAACCTGTTTTTTGTTAGGTATCGGTTATCTCTCTAAAATATCTCCGTGTTAAATCCCTGCAGCTCTAATTGTTATGTAACTGTCTCTTGTCCGTAGATCTATCCATGATTATGTATACCACATCCCATAGGATTTCTAAGATGTATCATATTTGTTAACTTATCTGCTCGTAGTATCTATTGTGCAGCGTTCGATAGTAACCGTCGTTACGCTTAGTGTTTTGTTAATAAATATCTCAATTTCTTTCTTATATTTTTTTTTTTTTTTTTTTTTTGTTCTGCTGCTCTCTGATCTCCTCTCTCCTTCTCCCCTCTCCCTTCTGTCGGTGATGGCTTCCTTACCCCCTCACCATCGATCATCAACCCCTCTCCCTTGCCGTGCACATCTCCCTCCTTGCCCACTAATACCTTGGCATGCCCCTCCTCCTCTCTCTCCTGGTTCCCCTCCTCTTATCTCCTGGCTATATCCTCTCTGCTCACTGCCCACCCATAATCCGGTCTCTCGCTCCCACCCTCCATCGTCTTTCCTCGTTTGGTCTCCTCCGCGTAACCCCCTATACTCATTGACCTTCCCTTCGGCTTCTCCTCCATCAAATTCTGTCCTATGATAACTCTCTCCTTCTCATCCTCCTTCGCTCGATCTCCCTGTGGATTACTCCTACCTCTCCTGTCAAGCCTCCTCGAGTTTCGCGATGTTTTCCTCTCTGTCCTCAGCGAACCTCCCCCTCTCTTTTACCTCAATCTGATCTCCTCGGCCCTATGAAATCCTGCCCTTCTAGTCAACTTTCCCAATCATCCTGACTCTCTCTGGCTCGTGCTCCCTGTAAACCCCTCCCTCCTCCTACACTGCTATCCTCCTTCGATTCCTCGATCTATAATCAAACCCTCCCAATAATGCCTTCCGTTTCTCCCCTGTTTCTCTTCGACTCTCTTGCTGAAAAATAATCCCCGCACTCCCCTCACCCTCTACCATTCATTCTGACTCCGTACCGAGTCAGTGCTGAAGCTCTCCCGTGTCGGTCGCATCTTTGTCCTCCTCTGCCCTGCCCCCTATCCCCCACCGCCCTTGCTCTCTCTTCCTCCTTTCCTTTTCTTATTCTAATCTTATTCTGCTGTTTCTTAGGTACCTTCTAGTCATCATTCCTCCCCTAGCATCGTGCTCGCGATTTCGAGCGTTCGATGCAACATCACTCTCTATAACCATAGGTATAATTTTTTATATTTATTAATATTTATTATTATTATGTATAATAATAATAGAAATATAAAAATAATATATTATAATTAAAATATCTGCATGCTCATAGTTGCTCGTATCATTGTTAGCTGACTGCTCTGCCGATCGGCGTGGTATCAGTAATATCATCAATGAATATAGTATTTAGATCAAAAATTAGATATCTAATTAGATCCAATTATTACTAGTATTAGATTCGAACTCGAATCCAATGGGTCTAGTATTGAAGAGGTAAATGGAGATCGACCCTCGTCCCTTATCATTAAGTGAGGTGGTCCTCGCCGGCCTATCATGGGTAGGTGGGTGGTGTAACTGCCTCTCGCGGCAGGGATCCTAAAGAGGAGGTTAGATCGATGAGATGCTATTGATGAGAGGGTGG
Source organism: Cocos nucifera (assembly GCA_006176705.1). Taxonomy (NCBI): domain Eukaryota; kingdom Viridiplantae; phylum Streptophyta; class Magnoliopsida; order Arecales; family Arecaceae; genus Cocos; species Cocos nucifera. The sequence continues at coordinate 7,858 of QRFJ01004060.1, read as the reverse complement.
TGGGTCAACTACCACTATCGAATGAGTGTGATTGCGGCTCTTGCCGTGTCTGAGCGTAAAGATCTCTGAGGAGAGTGATGAGGGAAGGGAGTTGTGTTTGTGGTCGACCTCACGACGAGGAGATCGAATGAGAGGATAGAGGAAGATCGAGAGAATGTGATGATAAGTGGAGGGAGGGTTTTCACCTCACCTTCTTCGTTCGGGTTTGAGAGAGATATCAAAAATGTGATTGAGGTGTATTGTATCTGTATTTGTGCATCTACGAAGCGTGATGCCAATGCTGCTGTTGTATGATCGAAATGCTCAAGACAGCTGGCTTGATATCTGATTGGCCTGGGGGAGCCTATGTCGGATGTCTCACATGGACCTGGCTTATCTCAGTATCCCGAAAATGCTGTGTCAATCTCTAGCAAATAAAATGATTATGTCTCTTCTATATTATGTGGTTCCAATTGTAAGCCCCTAAATAATCGTCACCGTCATCGTACTGTCTTCTTAGGTTTGTATTAACATCCATGTTATGCTATATATTATGTATCGTGATTCAATACAAACATTGGTCTCATCCTTAAGTTATTTATATTTTTTGAAGTGAAATTTGATTGGTGTTAGAATTATGTGCTGATAATATTTTTTGGTGTATGTATATTATGTTGCTTTTATGCATTGCATATGTGTTAGTACTCCTATAATGATAATAGTATTATATTATTAGTAGTACTTTTTGGTATATGTGATATTATTAAATGTAATGTTAATTGATTATATCATATACGGCACGTCCCTCCTCTCCTCCTCCCGCTGGTCATCCGAATAATGCCATCTTAGTCTTTTCACTCTCTGTCCCTCTCGATGTGGGTTACTCGTGTAGTTGTCAGCATCTCGTTAGATAGTCGGTAGTGATTACTCCATCCATACTCCTGACCGATTGCGATTTTAATGATTGTCTGTCTTTATGGATCTCCTTCGATTCTCGGCATTCTCGATCGACCTCATGTTAGCCTTCTACGGTGTCCATATTTTGAGGCAGCATGCTCTATGTCATGGCATGGAGTGGTGTATTTTATTATTTTATAGATTTTTAATATAGACAAATACTCCGTTTTTATTTTTTAGATATGTGTATTTAGTTTAACTATATTTTGTTGCAAATCATATGCATTATAGGTGTCATCATCCAGTTGTGGAATGAGATATTTATCTTGTTCGTCCATCATTTTATGGTCACCTATGTGGAACTGCCAGCATTTCAAGTGTATTGTTTCTATGATGCGGATGTGTTTTTATTTTAGTGCTGGGTATAGGGAGGCGTATTTTGTTGTCGTGATGATGATTTCTTTTGGGTGTGTTAGTCTTGAATGATAGTGTATGGTTCAGACGGATCTTCCATTGTAGCCCTAAAGACGTGGCGTTTTGATGGATGCGTTTGCCGTACTATAGGATTATTCGTTTGTAATGTGGAAGGATGAATTTGTTGTGAAGTATGGTGCTACCTTTATTTGATTTTGTATTTATTATTATTAGTATCTATTATATGTCTGATAAATATTTTGAACTAATTGATAAATTTGTATAGAGGAGGTACGATTCCCGATCATGAAGGCCCGATGCCTGATGAAGATCGAGAGTGTACCAAAACAAAGTTCAAGCTCCTAGATGCTCGAGCACCGCGACACTCTCGAGACTTGTCCTAATACAAACTATCCTTTAAGTCAAGAGAGGATTAGACACTGGAGGAGCCAAGAGTTGAGATAAAATTTTTAACTTTTAATTTTAATTATGCTTAAATTTTATTTAAATATTATTTTTATTTAATATTGTTAGGCTACTTCCGTCAGAATCAGAAGATCATGCAGCCAGAGTTACACAATCTAGTCACGAGTCATGGCAATCGTGTCCATAGAGAAGATAATTAATTAAATCTTACTAATAAATTTAATTCATATTTTACATCTTTTGATAAATTTGTTCTTTGTTATGTGATGAGAAATGAATGATCAAGCCATAGCGAGATCTTTTGATCCAACCGCAGGATAAGATAGGCAAGCAATGAACACCACGATCAGATATTGTAAATTAAAATTATTAGTATAATGTTAGTATATTAGCATTTTTTATAAAATTATTTAATTTATAATTATAGGATCGTTAGATGCGCTCGCGACAGGGTCGATACCTCGGGTCTCATGACCATCTATCTCAGATCTGAGCCTGATGAAGGATCGATGCAGCCCGAACACCACCAATGAGCTATTGGTCTGAGATGAGCATCTTCTTACAAACTTTCGGTGTCGTCAATCGGAAGGAGCTTATGGAGGCATTGGCATGGATAGATCATGCTACGATGTGGGCAGATTGGGCTGAGGAGCGTGCATCTCATCTAAAGAGCATCGTGAGAGACATAATGTCGATGCTCAGCACATGTTTTGGAGTCACGAGCTTCGAAAATATGTTGGCCCGCATTCCAACTCCAACTCCAGCTCTGACTCCAGCTCTGGCTCCGACTCCTAGTGACGATGACGATGATGTAGATTTAGGAGACTTTTGATGTATTTTATTATTTTTAAAAAATATTATAATAAATTTTATTCGATAATAAAATTTTAGTATTTTAGAATAATTTTTATATTTATTATATTTTTTTATGTTATATATCTATATTTATCAGGTAAAATATATAAAAAATAAAAATTTTATTTTTTTAATTATTCAAGATCTACGGTAGTGATTTTATAACTGCTGTCATAGATCTCTGGTGTAAATGGTACCAACCACTACATTAGACCTATAGCAGTAATTAAGAAACTACTGCTATAGATTACCTATGGCAACGATTATGTAACCGCTAGTATAGATTAACTATGGCAACAGTTATATAACCGCTGCTATAGGTCGATATATTGTAATGGTTTATAAACTGCTGCAATAGGCCATCTATGGTAGCGATTTAAACAACTGCTATCATAGAGCTATGGCGATGGTCACAGTGGCAGCGGTTAGAAAACCACTACCATAGCCTATGACAGTGGTTTTTTAAGCTACGACGGTAGTTATGAACCACTGCTGTTGTCCTTTTTTATAGTAGTGCTAGTCAGTCTGTTTCAGGGTTATGCTCTTGTGACTACTTATTTTACTCTGAAAATTTATACCGAGTGAATCTATTGTATTGACTCCATATGGGATATAGATCAAGCATAGACTTAGACTCTCTCACTTTCAAGTTTGGAGTTGATCGATCTCTGTCATATATTTGCACACGGATAAACTTGGAGCCTGGTCCAATAGGTATTTAAGGATAATTGATTCTACCATACTGAAGAGCATAAGATGTTCATCAGTAGTAAGGGCATTCTTTTTGGAAAGAAGTTCCTTAGAGAAGGAACTAATGTCTATAAAATTGAACTTGAAAAAGTTTGACTAATAGAAAAGAACCGACGTATTCTAGTAAACCTACCGAATCGAATTTGATCAAATCAAATTCAGAGGCCTTTAAAGTGTCACCTTTAAGAAGATCCGATAGAGTACCATGTTGGTCGAACAGATACTTCAGTATCTAGGTTCGAGATGGTGATCCTATTGAGCTTGATGAGAACAACAAGGATCTGATCATCGATAGGAATACAATGCCGTGATTTGACTCTGAGAAGTGGCTTGGAGCCACATGATCCAAATTAAAGTCTATGAAAATCAATAGTGTATAGACAATAGTTAATTCACCTGAAGGGATAAAATTCATTAGGTGTGAATGAATTTTTCAAAAGGATAAGAGTAGCATATATGAAAAGGTAAAGACCTTAAAGCCCATTTTGCTATTACCTCAAAAATCGAACATACATTTTGAACGTATGCCTTTGTTATGAAAAAAGACAAATCCTGCATTTGTAATTGAGCAAAATATTCTATAGTGTTATTCCTTGTATTGTTTGAGGATGAAATTCTCTTAATCGGGAATGGCATTCCAGCATTGCAAGGAATAAAGGTTTAGCTATCATCTTATTTTTCCATGTACGAGACTGACATGGTATACTCACTAAAAATAGTGAGCAGATATCAGTTTGATTTAAGTGAGAGCCACTGAAAGTTTGCATAGACAATCCCTAAGTATTTGGAAAATACTAAGATCTAGTGACTCAAATATGGAAGTACTGACTTAAAATATGTGGATGTTTTGATTTTTGTTAGAACAAGATGATAATAAGAAAATATCGAATCATACCCTAAGTATAGGAGCAATCTGCTGGAAAAGATCCAAGTAGAATACTATAGCCTATTCAGTTAGTGATGTAGAGTACATCGTGGCATATGATGCTGTCATATAAGCTGTGTAGTTACTAAGGTTCAATAGCAAGTTGGGAGTGGCACCCTCCATCGATGGTGCAGTCCTATCGTAGCACTAGAGCCATAGCTCAGACTAAAAAATCGAAGGACGAGCATATTCTGCATCGTTATCACCTTGGATTTTAGAATAGGATGACGTCGACCTTTAGAAGATTGATGGAAGAGGAGAATTTGACTGACCCATTTGCTAAGGCCTTGGAACTAAGGAGTTCTACGAACTCAAGTGGAAGATAGGATATTTGATATCATTATGATTGGCTTTAGTTCAAGTGAAAGTTGTTGAAAAATGTATCCTAAAGCCAATCATCTAAGTGGTAGATGATTGAAATTAGTATATGAATTATCTAATAATAATTGGCATTTGACTGATTCATCATAAAAGTTCTATCTTTCTTAAATGAACTCCTAAATTATGATGAAGTCCATAGAACCACAATCAATCGATAAAACAAGATTTATTGGATGGTTCTTAAATTGTTCATGATCAAATGATAAGTTATTAATAAGGACGATAACTTATCGACTGTAGGTCACTGTATGCCATATGCATTGATTGTCCTCATAACCAATTGGCATGGAGACACTAGTATGGCATCTAGGTGAGATGTAGAAGTACATCTGCATTGAACATGACCAATGTAATGAAGGAAAATCCTGATTTTTTGGACCAGGTTCGTTCAGATCTGATCAGATCAAGAGATATATTTCAAAATTTTTTCTCTTTGATCTAGATCAAATCTAAGATATTTTAGATCAAATTCTTATTATTTTAATAATTAAAATAAAATTAGATAAATTAAATCAAATTTAATTTACCTTGAAGTGGATAATCCAATTATCCGATGATGATCCTGTGAGTAGAGGAAGGTTCTAGATCTAGCCACGCAAGTGCCTGACCTCTATCGGTATCCAGTCGAACTGGATCTAGAGATCCTCTTCTTCTCTATGAAGTCTCCAAAAATTAGATTTGGATCTGATCTGGAGGATCTTCAAAACTCCTTTCGAAGATCAGCAGTTGTCCTTTGCAGCAGCGCAGCCTTCCAGCTTTCAGTCGCCTTTCTCTCATCTAGATTTTACCAACCAAGGTCTAAAACACTTTTGGACATGGAGAGGAGGGAGAAGGTGGATTTGGCATGGAGGAAGAGGGCAGAGGCAGCCTTGGGCTATGGGATTTCAATTTTTTTAATTATTTTTTGAGTTGGGCGTAGGGTCTTATTTATAGACTGTCTGTGATCCAACTCCTCTTCTTCCCAACCAATCACAACTCTTTGTGAAATCAGATCTAAATCTGATTGGTGGGAATAGAGTCCCCTGGATTCCTCCTTAGAGGGTGCCTAAGACCAGTCAAAGTTGGTTCTTAGGAGAACTCTAATGGAATCCAAAAAGGAGATGGAGTCCCTGTCCAACAGGGACTCCTGGGCGCCTCCAACTTGGGCACACGCCAAGGGTGGCGTGCACCCTCCTCCTTGCCAGGTTCTGGTAGGGGACAAGCCCCCACCAGCTCTCCAATAGGTGCGTGACATGTGGACAAAAGTCAAAGTGTCAATGGTCAATATTTGACCAGTCAAAGGTCAACTTTTGACCAAAGTCAAAGGACGAGAAATGGCAGGTGACCAAAAATGGTAGGTAATGTCTTACAAAATAAGACAACCTTTTCTGACTTGGACAAGCTCCAGTCAGACCAAGTGAAGGCCTCTGATTCGAGCACAAACTCCTTTGGCTCAGTCAGGACAACTATTTTTATGATAGTAAAAGAAGAACGTTAGGTTCAATCGAGTGCTAGCACGATTTTTCTTGAACCTAATTGAATCTCATTCAGATCAATTGAACTGGATCAGTTCAATTGATGATCACCAGATTCAAACCCTTATTTGTGTGACCCAGTTAGGTTCAGTTCTGTATGGTAATGGGATATGTCATGATCTCTATCATCGACATCATCGAAACTCCTTTCGATGGATCAGAACTCTTCTGATTCGAACAGCTAGAATGATCGATCATCTAAATCATTCTAATTGCTCCCAAAATCCACCAGTGACACCTAGCAGTATATGGTGGCAACCCATCAGAGCTGAATGCGAACCTCTTGGTGCAGCTACCTGTGTGATTAAGTTCTTCTATCTTGAGCCCGATCAGATTAGGGTTAAGGTGAACTCGTCAAACCCTAGTCTCTGTCATATGATGTAATCATTCGATTCAAGTCCGATGTGAAAACCTAAATAGAAACTCTTTCTATTATTTCACTCTGCCATGGCCATGGGCTTCTGGACTTGATTCTCATGATCATCATAGGGCTGCTCCTCTACCACCGAGGTAGATAGATTCCATCTTGATGCAATCCAGTCCTACAATGAACATGCTATAGCCAACATACACCTCAGGGTTCCATATGGCTAGGAGACCGAGTAATGGTGTAGTCAAACTATAACACCCTCAAGGTGAACTGTCGATGCACCTCAGGTCAAAGAACCAGACACACCTACTGCAGCATCGAGTCAGTCATTGACGAGAAGGTAGACTTCCTAATGACTACTCGAGGTGGTCACGCTCAGTGCCCTCTCATTCTCTAACGAGTACCTATACTCTCGCTCCGGTGTCTCCACACCGTAGACTCAAGACTCATCTACTAAAGAGAAGCGATTGTACACCAACCTTCGGATCAATCACCATCCTCGTGATGATCCTATGGTCGGGAGCATTTTATGAGTTAATAATGATTATTCATGTCTTAAATTTTCAACTCTTGAAAATATGAATTATCATTACCATTAACTCAAAGGATGTATCACAGACACTAAATACACATATGTGATAGAAAATAACCCATTTTATTGATTATAGTCAAAATTATAATTTTGCCCCTAGAAGTGTATTACAAGTGTCAGCCAATTCTGGCTTCTAGGGCACATATATCTAACAATCTCCACTTGTCCTAAAGCCAATTGGCTACAAGTCTAAGTCCCATCTTCTCAAGGTGGGCTTCGATCTTCTGCTGGCCCAACGGCTTTGTAAGTGGGTCTGCCACATTGTCTGTGGAGTCGACTCTCTTGACCTCGACGTAACCCTTCTCGAGGTAATCACGGATGAGGTGGTATCGCCGCTCAATGTGCTTGGATTTTTGGTGAGACCTCGGCTCCTTAGCAAGGGCTATGGCGCCATTGTTGTCGCAGTACAGAGGAATGGCATCTGATGGCATTACTCCAATTTCTGCAGCAAACTTCTTGTACCAGAATGCTTCCTTCGCAGCCTCTGATGCAGCGATATATTCTGCTTCCATGGTGGAATCTGCTATCATGGTTTGCTTGAAACTCTTCCAGCTGACAGCACCACCATTGCACACAAACAGACTTCCCAGATGTCGACTTTCGATCATCTATATCGGACATGAAATCCGAGTCTGTGTATCCCTGGACTTGGAGTTCTCCGTTACCAAAGACCAACATCATATCCTTAGTTCTTCTCAAGTACTTAAGGATACATTTCACAGAAGTTCAGTGTTCTTCACCTGATTTGACTGATA